>VVHJ01023334.1:1621-23737 GCA_015107715.1 Tylochromis polylepis
TTACTTTGCCTCTACATCTAAACAGGAAAATAAGTACAGTCAAGGATTAAAGTGGGATTTGGCGCGTGGGGGAACGCTAATATTGGTGGAAATGGCTCAGTGTGTGGAAAAGCACCACAAATCACAATAATTTCTGTTGTGAGGTCCAGTCGATTTCTTTGTGTACAGGCTGCGATCAGCTGATCTGATCATGAACGATCTTGGCTGATTTTCATCCCCTACACTGACCGACGGTATACTGTCTTCATATCAGCTAAAATTCAAATTCATCTGTGCTGAATTTGATGTAACCTAATCTGACCATGAACACCACAGCCACTGTGCAACAGTACCAACATGGTGCTTTATTGTAAATTTGCAACAGTACTGCAAACTAACCCGTTTATCCTGCACAAAACTGCTGAGTTTTTTTTACGGATTGCTTAAATAACATAAAGTTAATACTTCAGTTTGTTTTGAAGAACGTTTCATGATATGAACAAAACGTAACTTTAAATCACATACAGATCCAATATCTGATTTAAAAATGATGGCATTACATGTAAGCTCGAAATTTCCAGTTTTTCAAATGCCACTGACCAGTCCAGTCGTCCGTCCTGCCTTTTTTTTTTCTTTTACATTTTTCTCCATCTCTGACTGAAGTTATCTCACAGTCTTAAATACAGCAGCTATACCTTTAGCTAGCAGACACACTGCGTGACAAACTGCAAAGAAAGAGGTTGTGTGTTTGCTGGCATTTGTTGAGCTGATTGAAACATTGTATTTATAATTGCCTGCCATTTTAAAAACAATGTTACTCCCTTTATTCTCACTCCTCTTCTGTAATACTAGGTAAATGCTGAAGTACCACGACCAGAACTAAAAAAAAAACTGCTTTTGGATTGTTCCGGCCAAATTTAAGACTCGGGTACAGAGCTATAAATGATGCATAGATTACATGTTAGTGTTTCTTTCATCTCTTTGTATGCGATAAGCCTTAGTGATGGCTACACCAATAGGATTGCTTTTTATGTGTTATTGTTTCTCCATTTAGGCTCAAATCGGGTTTTGATGTTTGAATGTGCACAGCGATGTGAAATATAAACTTCCCTCAGATGCTTCAAACCCAAAGTAGACTAAGAAGAAGGCCCCCCTCATGGTGGCACCGGTTTCTAAATGATAATTAGACATCAGAAGTGAAGTTGAAGCCCAACAGCTGCTTCAGTGTGTGTATAAGAAGCTGCTGGTTGATGTGGATGAAGGTGACGCTATCGGGAGAATGCTGCCGTTCCCTTCATTCCTGAAATCTAAATAGCTGATCCTGTAAAATGGCGCTATGATGTCTTTGATACTTACAGGAAATTATTTTACTACAGTCAAAACAAATAAAAACATCTTAAAAGAAATCCCTCTGATATATCAAACCAAAGAGTTGGCGAAAATTTCAAGAAGGAAAATGCCATGAAATTCACGTTTTTGTTCTACAGCTCCATAATGTCCCAGAGAGCAGGAGGACTCAAATACATTGAAATCTACAGACAGTCTATAAATGTTAAAATATCTAATGTCACACATAAAAACCTTGAAAGTTTGTTGTTGTTTTTTAAAAAAAAAAAGGGAATAAACAACCAGGCAAAGTTTACTTGTTCAGCTGATATCCTTACGGTTATGTCCACAAATGAACATGGACTAAATAGCAAAATAGAACAAATCTGGTGTGCTGTGAATTGTAATCCAGCCCTCAAAGGGTTGATGAGTTTGGTTTACACTGGCAGTTGTCACACACATTATTGTTACACAATGAATGTAAAGATTCTGAAAATGTCATGTGTGATTTAAGTGTTTCCTAATACTTCTGAGCAGTTAACTTTTGTCTTGATGCTGGAAGTGTGAAATAAACTCTCCTGCATCTCTCTCCGTCTCATTCCATCTCCTTGTGTTTGCAGAAATGTTTTCACTGCTGCACAATTAGCAATTAGTGGGTGGATAGGCTACACGGATTGAGTGCAACATTAAATTGTCCCCTGCCCTGCTGGCCCCAGAAGCCACAGGGTCTAAGCACTTTCCTGGCAGAAACACTTTTTTTTTGTTGTTGTCGTTATAATCAAGCTGAATGGCTCCATTGTTACCGTCTTGCACTACTGTATTATTTTTCTGAGTCACTCTGTGCAAAAGTGGAAGCTAATTATAATGTGCAGCTTCTGTACGTATGTGCGCGTTAGCTGGAAACATTCGTCCCAGCTTCTGCTCTCGGAAACTGCTCAACGAGTGTGAAATGTTTGCATTTCACAAGGGTAAGGACTCCACCAGCCAGGAAAGAGAGATGAAGATGAATCGAACCAGATCGAGTGAGAAAAAATGATTTTTTTAAAAGTCTGGATACAGTTGAGAGATGATTAGCTGACACTCAATATTAGGAAGCTGGTAACTGCAGACTGAGGGTGGAATAATGAATAGTGTGACATTTGGAGAAAATGTCTCCTCTTCTAAAATGTCCTTCCGATTCTTGCCTCCATTATGCAGCATTATCCAACACTGAAATAATCATCTGTCAGTTGGATTCACTCCAGTAATAATAAAATGACTTTAATAATCCTTTTCCTTATACTTCTGCCCATCTCTCTCTCCCAAGCTCTCTTACATTAATTTCAGCAGAAGCGGAAGCTCAATCATGGACATATATTTCATTAAATATATTGAAACTAAGCTGAGTGGCATAATCTGATCTCTAATGAATCCTCTTCTCTCCAGGTGGACCCCATGTTCACAGTCCCAGCTCCCCCAGCTCCAGGTCACCCCGGGGCCCCTGGATGCTCGCTGCCCTCGGCCCCCTCGTTTTCCCCCCCGGCCCTGCCCACCTCAAACCCTAAGCATCTGGCGGTGAGGACGAGGTCTATCGGCACCAACACCCAGGATGGAGCTGTGTCAGGGGCGCTGGAGGGTGATTCGGCCTGCTTGGGGCCCTGCCAGCCTGGGACTAGTGTCAACCTGGAGGGTATCGTTTGGCATGAGACGGAGGAAGGTGAGCAATCTTCCTTGAACCTCACACTGGTGAATGCACAATTTTAGCACATCAAGCATTAAAACCTAGGTTACATCCGAGAATCTGCAGACTTATGGGGCGATTAAACACTCCGTTTCTTCTTTTTTTTCTTGCAAGGTCTTTTGTAGCAGCGGTTGCCTTGAAGGTAGAAAAACAGATTCAGCCATAAAAAAGAAAACATTATGGCAACAGCATTTGGCATTCAGTGTGTCGGAGCAGTAGTATTGTTTCAACACTTTTACCTTCCTTGCGGTGTTTTGGTTTGACACAAGAAACAGTCTGAGGTAGAAGTCATTTGTTGTGAATGGGTTTAAATAAGTAGAAATATGAAGAAAACCTGAAACTCGTTTACAGTGAGTCAGAGCGTTTCCAGGAATGACGGCGAGAATGTGAAAAGGCTCAAGTGTCAAACACGGGCAAATGAAATACCTTTGCCATGCTTCAGTAGAATTTGAGATGCCTGAAATGCCCTGGCAGCTTTTCTGATCCTTAGCGAGACATGAGTTTACTTTGACAAGTGGAAAAGTCTAAACTCTCTTTCAGGGATGCTTTTCTTTTATTATCGTTTCCATTTGTTGCGGCTATCCTGCTTTTTTGGTATCCAGTTTAAAGCATTCTTCTGAGGCTGCCAGGCACAGATGCAGGGTGGCCTCTTTACAAAAAAAAAAAAAGGGTATATGCTTCCAGCAAATTGTTGTTTTAGTCCGTCTCATTAAAACTAAAGGCAGCATTTTCAGTGAGATATAGTCAGTCACACTGTAACTGGAGACTCTTCATTTAGAAGCTGGATAAGGACCGCTTATACATTTCTGACAGCTCTAGGGAGACAGACTGTCTTTACTTAGAGCTGAGGAAAAATGTCTACTTTTATTTATTGTTTTGGCTCCCTGGGAAATTTGGTATTTACATAATGAGTTCTTATCAGGAAAACACAGCACAGCATAATGCGACTTGCAAGAGCGTTAATTATTTTATGGAGCTGGTCCAGTTATTATCAAGTGACCTAAATGTAAAAGTGTGAGGTAAACGATGACCCTTATAGGGGGGGGTGAATGGATTTTCGCCATCGCGATCGTGGTGAAATCTGATGTGAAGAGAAGCTGATGTGACTGTGAAACAGCTAATGTCTTTGGCACCATGCACTGATTCAACATGACTGAAGGATCTGCGCTTTAGGGATCAGGTCAGTGGTTTGTGTGTTTAACTATCTGAGGAGATGTATTAGCTTATCAGTCATAGGTCATTATCCAATGAGCATGTATGGCTAATCCTTTCTGGAAATTAGGATGATCAAAATTTAGAAAAATGTCTTAATGTTTTAGTCACCATGACCCAAAATGAGTGACTAAGACTATAAACTCAGCAGGAAATGTTTACTGAGGTCTAGTCTAAAGACAATTTTTCTACAGATTTTGATAGAACAGCACGATGCTTCACTTTTTAGTCTCTGAAGCGATGTACAACCTTCATTCGCTCTATGACTCCAGCTCGATGAGCCCAAACAATGATTCTCCTGTGCTTTCAGTGTCTTTGCATCTCGACTGTTGCATAAAATAATGCACCGTGTTCTTATTTGAGCCAAGATGGGAAACCAGCAAGGTTTAAATGTTAAAAAGCGGCCATTTGTTGGTCTGTGTGGCTGTATGTGGTAAAGCCTTGAAGATAATGCAGCAGAGTGATCACACTGAAGAAAAGAAAGAAAGGCATCGGGTCCAGAGGACATGATATGTCATGATGTATCGTGAAATATCCGTCAAGTAAAACAATTTTGACACCCAGCAAAGAGGTTCTGGCCTTCCCAATAAGCCTGTGATGAAAAAATAATAATGTTAACATTTAGGGTTTAGTTTAGTTAAGCATAAAATTTTTAAATAAAAGCTTTTCAGTAAAAAAAAGACTTAAAAATTTTGAGAGGAAAGCAAAGTTCAGTGAGTTTTTTGTTTGTTTGTTTGGTTGGTTGGGTGGTTGTTTTTAGATCCAGCAGTCCACCGACAGCTGCTTGATGTCGTATGCACATCTGCACAGCTTGGCTTCTGTTCTATGGGTGATGAGCCGAGCAGATAGGAGTAGTAGCAGGATTGCCTTCCACTGAAGCATAGACGGAACTGACAGCCCCAAGTCGCAGCTGAATTTTGAATGATTGATCTGTATTAAAATAGTTTTACAGTCCCTGATTTCTCTAATACCTTGTAAAGATTTGGAAGTTGTTTCTCTTTTTGTCACATGAAAAATTGAAAATTCAATTTATTTTGTTAAGCACCTTTCTGTTTTTTGGGGTGAAGCTTAAAAAAAAAAAGTTAAAACTACTGCCAAGCCTACAAGTGCTATGTTATTATACTACAACACAAAATGCCAACCATATATTTGTACACTGGCCTAATATATCACAAATATTCTTTAGTGGGCTGTACAGTCTGCGCCCTGAGACCAGCGGTAGTAAATTTACATTTTTTGGCCTTTTATTTTCCTCTGTCTTGTACTTTCAGATTTTACTGGATAATATATTTTAGATTGCCTGGTTTATAGGCTCAGGGCTTCACCGCAATACCGCAATACGCTGCATGCATTTTAGATTCTATTTTAGTGACTAAGATCCCAAGATGTTAGTCACAAGTGCTCGGGGCAGCCTTTTTTCCCCAACCCAGAAGGAGCATTCCATCATTTTCCAGCAGTAAACGTATTCATTTAAAATCATAAATATGTTTTCTGACAAAAGAAAGTGTCAGAAAAACGTCGGTAAATTTGCACTAGGATGACATTGCTTTAACTTCAGTGCTACCAATATTGCCGACTGTATCAGACTATTACAACCCCAATTCCAAAAAAGTTGGGATGTTGTGTAAACGTTCTGTTCAGAAGGAAAATATTGCTTAATGAGGACTTTCATTGCATCATTATTATTTACATTTTATTCAGTGTTTCAACATTTTCAGAACTGGGGCTGTAAATCACCAAATATCAGTATCGATCAACTATAGCCATCGTTCTCTAACCTTAAAGATGTGCACTTTCCTCAGTTTGGTCCTGTCACTGGAGACCAGATTTTATTATAACTTCTCCTTTTTTACTTTCAACCATCTCAGCAACCCACAGCCAGAACGTCATCTGCCAATTTTTTCCTCTTTGTAGTGAAAATATGCATATAAAAAAAAAGTTGAATATTTCAACTGTTTGTGCCCTGAAAAGATACACTTGGCCAAATTAAAGCGGGCATTGCTACAATCTGTGTGGGTTTGAAAAACATATGTTACAAGAAAAAGTAGATGATAGTACAAATTTTTATTATTCCAGACCTTTCAGTCCCACAAACAAAAATAACCACGATTCTTTTCAAACAAGGCTGGATGTCCTCATGAGAGCAGTTTTGGCGTTGCACCGCGCGCTCATGAGTCCAAATCATGCAGAACTAGAAACACATCCAACACTACAAAATGATACCATGGGAGTACTGGGCTGCAGATCAGACGGCCCGATGATTCACCCGCCGATTTCTACGCCGCCGCACTTTGATAGGCCGTTAACGAGGACAGCATTCAGCACTGCAGCCTCTCAGCGGAGGTGTAATACCTTACTGCAGGCTTTTAATGAATAAATCCAATCTCTCACTGCCCATCTCGCTCTGCCAGCCGCTGGTCCTCTGAAGCTGAGTGTTGAGTTTGGCGTAGAAGTGCCCCAGTATTAATTAACTGGTGCTTTTCGCTCTGTCCAGGAAAAAATAAAGAAGAAAATACAAACACAGTGCAGGGCAATATAACCCTGGCCAAGACTGCTGCTAAACAGGATAGAGATGGAGACAAGAAAGAAAGTGAATAATGCATCTCCTACTTCAGACTGTTTGTATAACAGGGCCCAAAGAGGCAAAGTCAGAGAAAACAAACTGTGGATAAAACTTCTGAATGCACTTAAAAAGGCCTTAGATGTATCCTCATGGACCTTGACAACCTCAAATAATTTAAAAAGAAGGAACAAACTGCAGGTAAAAAATTAAAATAAAGCTTGAATGTTTTAGGAAAACTAGGAACCAGAGTGCAAACCTCCTCCAAGGCTGAGATGGGGGTGGGGGTGTGACATAGACTGTATATAAAAACTGGATGTTAAAAGTGAAGCCAGTGTGGAAGTGCCTTAAACCTGCATTGTTTCTAATTGCCAATAGGCAGCAATTGTTACATCCATGTGGACCTGCAGTGATATCAAATGTTATAGACGTCTGTAGAAAACCAAATCTAGTTTGACCTGAGTAAACACTTTTCTGATGAGTTCATGTTCATTTTGTAAATTACTGTCGTCATTAGAGTAAAAAAAGAAGAATCAAGATATAGTCGTGTGCAAACTGAAATCCTCAAATTGAGGTTTCAAAGCTAATGAATGAGTGACAACATGGTTGCTGTGGGGCATGTGTGTGTGGGTGGGGGGTGTTCTGCTGCCTTTAACGGTTACTTTAGAGAACTGAAAGAAGTATGTAAGATTTTCTTTCTTAATTGCGTTTTTTTTTTTGCTTTATCTTGTTTTCATAGCTCTTACATATATGTTACCTTACTGAAGGAGGAAGCAACAGTCACCTTCTTCATGAGCAGGAAATGAGTTTTCAGTATTCAAGATATACAAAAATCAAGAAGCTAATTCACACAAGCAACACTACAGATGAAAACACTGAAAGTCAACAATATTTAGCATAGTACTGATTCTGGTCACGAAGTTCAGGCACGATCCGGGCAGATCAGCTGATCTCAGTATGAGTCCACACACGTCATGGTTCAGCTGATACGCTTCTATAGTTCATGCAGGGAATGCTATGTAAACTGTTTTAGCCTGTCGGCAGTAGCTGTGCATTTGCAAGCTGCTTTGCAACCCACTTTCACCCCAGCTCCTCGTTTTCAGCGTCTTATTTCTTGTCACTGATGTTTGATCTGTTCTGTACGGGGATCTTCTATGTTGTCACAATGACAATGTTTGGGTTGTTTTTTTTACTATAAAGTTTCTAAGTGCTGTCATGTTACATGAATTTAGAGATGAACTCTGCAGACTTATCCTGAATATTTTTCTTTATTTAATACATTTGTAAACTGTTAAATTCTAAATTCCAAATATTTCTTCTCTCCAAAAGTGAATATTTGCTGTATGTAATTATTTGTTTTTCTTGACTGTTTAAAGGAAATCTGATACATTTTAACCAAACATAAAACTCTCAACAACTCTCCCACCCAGTGCACCCTCTCCAGGACAAGTTGGGAGTCAGCCTCAAGTGTCTTCAATTCTAATTTCTCTCATTTGTAATTAGCTTTTTATTTTTTTGTAAACATATGGGCAGCACAGTAGTGCGGTGGTTAGCACTGTTGCCTCACAAATAGAAGGTCCTGGGTTCAAATTCACCATCTGGCTGGTGTCATTCTTTGTGGAGTTTGTGTGGGTTCTCTCATTGGTGTCAGGGATTAGAAAGCCTCTTCCAATTCAATTTTATGAAAGAGTCTGAATTTTAAATTTGCTTTGTGCTCGTAAAATTCTTGGTTTAATAAGGCAAAATACTGTTACCGAGTTCGACACCAAAAGCTTCTGACTTCCCACCAATCTCACACCGATTCTTTTTTGAGATACCCTGCTGAGTAGAAAACAAAGAAACAAACAGGAGTGACAACATCCTCCAGCCCGCCACCTTCCCCCACCCCTCAGTGGAGGCACTAAATGAAAACATCAAAGCATTGTGTTTCCAGGTTTGTGCAAGTAAACAAACAGAAACAGCATCAGGGAGATGATGCGTTACGTTATTATATTAGGATAAAGTGAGTCACACACTGTAATGAGCAAATAAATAATGATATAGAGACATAAACTGCAGTATATCACCAGATAATAAATAATACACAGACAGGGAAAAGGATGGAGGATGGCTGCAAGAGGAAAGAAAAAGAGCAAGAAAATAGATTCGGTGCTCAGTCTGTCCCAACAGGCTGACAGATGGATGGATGGAGGATGGAGCGAGAAGTGAGGAAATGGAAAGAGCTGTAGCAGAGGTTTAGTCTGTATTTTTAAACTACCGCAGGGATGAGAGGAGATGGAGAGGAATGTAAAGACGGAGGCAGGAGGAGACGGACAGAGGCACGAAGAAGAAGCATTTCATCAGTGATGCAGACTGAAAGCGATGGACAATGTCAGAGTCAAAGAGAGAGACACAGAAAGACAAAGAGAGATAGTGTTTTTCTTCCTGCCGCTCAGGGACTATTGCTCGGGAGGTGGAGTGATAACTGGAGCCCCCTCCTCGTGACGGCGGAGGGATACGGGAGGGAGAGATGCAGGTTGCATGTTAATTAAGCTGAATACTAATTGGAGAGACAGAAAGGAGGAGAAGAAGAGACCACCATTTCAGCTTCAACCCTCCTCCCCGTCTTCTTCCCTGTAGGGGACCAGACTCTGATGAGCGCTAATCAAACAGTGATTGGCTCGATTCTTAACTAAGCTGCACAAACTCCATGACTTCGGGTCTCTCAGTCTGTCTGTCTGGATTCTAGACATTAAGTCAATTACAAGTACTGTAAATAATTATGCTCAGCAACTGATTTGCATTTCAATGAACACACAAAATAATCACATGTAATAACAACTAAGTAGCTCCTTCATCTTATTGGCCATAAAGTCTAACTATTAAAGTTTTTTCTATTTCTTTTACCACAAATACTTTTCCAATCTGGGATGCTCATATTAAGTGTGGTTACAGTTTCAGATGATAAGGTCAGTCTATGTCCAGCTAATTCCTGTGAGCTAAAAGCATCAGACTGCTCTAAAACCTCGATTTCAGACAGTTTTTTTTAATCTACTCTTTGTTGTGTTGGATGTCATTAATGGTGGATATCCATCCATCCATCCACTTATCCAAAGTCTGGTCACAGTTGCAGCAAGCTAAGTGGGGTGTTCCAGACATCTTTATGCCTAGAAACACTTTCCAGTTCCTCCTGGCAGATCCCAAGTCATTCCCATGCCAAATGAAATGTAAAATCCCTCCAGTAAGTTCTCGTTCTACCCCAGGGACTCATCCAATAAGTTATGCCCAGAAAACTTCCAAAGGGAGGCGGCCATGAGGCATCATCGCTTCGGATATCCAAACTCCTCAATCCCAAGTCTTATAGCCCTTTTCCACTAATACCTACTTGGCTCGACTCGACTTGGTTTTGGTTGTTTTCCATTACAATCGAGTACCTCCTAATGTGTGTGGAGTCATTGTAGCAACACGGTCGAAAGTCCTGTGATCATTTGGAAGTGAACTGAACACCACAGCAATGGGGGACGTCAAGGCGGCTGTATAACAGCTGCTCGGTACATGGCTTTTTGTCAGACTCGATGACTATGGTGTTGCTTTTTGTGTAATCATTTCCCTTGTTGCCAGGTCTGAAAAATGGCGGTTTTAATTTTTGTGAAGGAGGCACTCTCATGACTCACCAAGTGACACCGCTGACTAACCTGTTGACATCACATTTTGGATCAGATCGCTTGGAACCCCGGCAGAGTAGGTACTAAGAAAGTATCTGGTACCAGGTGCAGCCATTGAAAACCCTAAAAACTGAGTCGAGCCATGTTGGGCCGACCCGAGTAGTTACTAGTGGAAAAGGGCTGTAAGAAAACTCCGTAATATGAAACCTAAAACCACAACTGATTTAAATTCCAGTTTAAGGTCATCTTTTTGTACACCCTAGATCGTTTTCAGTTAAGCTATCTAAAAATAGCAGCGGAACTGAAAACGACCACTTGCAAATAGCACTCTATGATTTCACCGCAGACCTCAAACTTGTACAGACGAGAAACATCAACTTCCGTTTCAAACTGATCCGAATTTCACGCAGAAGATTGTCAAGTGATGAGCTGAGTCTTCAGCTACAGCCGAACAGTTTGTAGTGGAACAAGCCACAGTTTCCAAGCCTGGAGGCAGTGTATCAGGTGATAAGTGAGACCAGGATAATACTCATCAGTTTTTCAGCATTCAAGGGATCCTACACAGTTAATTCGCCCCTCAGGATGAGGCTGTCAAAGCAGAGTTTTACTGTAACATCCTGAGGTGTCTATAGGGGGACATTCAGAGGAAATGATCTGAACTGTGGCATCGCAATCTTTGCTTGACAGCTTTGCTCTCCTGCAATGTCCTTCACTTCCCAAAAATAAAAATCAAGTTATAGGATCATTGTTTGGAAACACTGGAGGAGATCCAGCGTCCATCACAGGGTCACTGATTTAATACAAGTTTATTAGCACTATTATTCCCTAAACTTATCTAAGGTGCTTTTGCTGACTAAGCCATTAAACATATAGGACTCTGAACCTTCTTGTCTGCCATTCATCCTAATAACCTCCTGACAAATCTGACTTGATACATAATTCCTCATTCTCTCAAAAATCCCCCCCCCCCCCAAAATCTCACAAAGCAGTAATTAATCACGTTAATTTACCAGTACTTAAATGAGAAAGTGCCCAGTTTATTGCTAAATACATGCGATTCTGTGGAGTCAGCCTCGGTGACTGTGGCTGGCTCAGGTTTAAGGATTGCTGTTGACAGTGCTCACACAGCTGCAGAGGAGAAGTCAGGGGATGCTTGCCGAGAGCTTAGAGCAAATCAGCAGAAAAATATGAAGCAGCAGCGACACAAACAGAGCCGAGGCAGAGCTGGGCGATTCTGACAGCCTCGACAGACACTTAAACTGCACTCAGTGCAGTGTGGATGTCACATTTGGATGCAGCAGTGCAGCTCGAGCTTCTTTTTTCATTTCATTTCACAGCAAAAGCAGATGCAGGTTCAGACCAGACTGCGAGGGAGAAAATGATGAACAACGAGTCAATGCAGAGTAGGTGTGAACGAGGGAAAGACATTCATTTTTAATTTCTCCATTAAGATTTTGTTATTTTCTGCAGCACAGAGGATAAAGAGAGGGCGCACAATGCGGAGAACATTTTCTTTTTCCCTGACTCATAACAAACAAACAAACCCTGAAGTCACTCGGATAGAGATGCTTGAATTCAGGGGCATTTAGTTCAAGCACTACTCAGCCGTTGCTCACTCTCTTTTAAAAAGTGGTTGCTTGTTTGCGCGAAGCCTCTGCGCAGCAGAAAAATTGAATCAGGGCGTTTATTTCAATAGTGTTGGAAACAGCCTTTGAGGGCTCCTGAATGTCGCACAGGTTCTCTAATAGCAGCACAAACGCCCACGTTCATGACAGCGAGACACAAACTGACGACCTATTGAGTGTTTTGGCTTCTTCCCAAGAAGAGACGTGCTGACTAAAAATAGAAATGCTGTCACGTTTCAGCCCGAGCGAGGCTTCAGGCGGCACGAGATGGAAGAGGAAAACCTCCACTGCTGCACTTTGGACTTTGTTTCTACATATTTCATCTACTTTATCCTACATCTCGTACCCTTTTATCCTTGTCCTTGCGCAACTATTATTTAACCATCAGTTTGTTTTACTGTCTGCTTGACTTGTTTTATTACTTTATTGCTGCTCATTTCTTTATTGCAAGCAATGCAGCACTGAAGAAATAGATTTTTCACATCCATGTGGACCTGTAGTAAGATATCAAGAAACTGATGAAAAATTTAACTAAAAGTGACATTAGGTTTTTTAGATATGGTTTTTAAAAAAGACGGTAATCTTTTGTTTTCCTTTGAGATGATGAAAATATTTGCAATATTTCTTTAATGCTTAATCAGGAGTGGCACAAAATGTTGATGCAGCAGTATCGTATTGCTTAGTCCTCCATTGTTCAAGCGCTCATCATCATCATGTCTCTTGAAGTGTATGTGTAGACTTGATGCGAGACGTGTTTCCACTGTAGGTGATCCTGATGTGGACTGCGAGATCCACACCAAGAATGTTTAAGTCATCAGTGCTAACGTTGGTCCATCGGATGCATCGTGGTTGCTTCTGTTCACCTAGGACGATTGCACTGTTAGGATGGTTTCGGAGGCAGCCATTGTCGATGTACAAACCACGGCACCCAGGACTTCATGCCTTCGTTTGCGCTGACTACTTGAGAGCTGAATCCATCCAGTCGGTCTCTGAAGATTTGTGGAAAGATTGCCACCAAATATTAATATTTTCAAATTTGGCATTTCAAACAGATTCCTCTTTCAGTCTGACTCACTGTATCACTGTCTTATAACGTACTGAGTCACTGTATCGTGATACAGTCGCATCATCACTGTAATGTGATGAGTATATGAGAGTCTTGCTTCTGCTGTTTAGTTACAAATGACCAAACCAGCTCATCATGGCTGTTTCTTGACCACTGCCTGCAGATTACAGATGTATACTGGTTTACAGGAAAGCCAGTTTAGAATGTCTGTTTATGTTTTTAGGTCAAACAAAACCCTTTCTTTGTACACAGTATGCGTCAACCTCCTTGTATTGACCTCATAATCTCAGCTGTCTTATTACTCAGACCAGCTGTCAGAGACCTTGCTGCTGTCTGTGACTTTTTATTTTGAAATTTGGCTTGAACGCCACACTCTTGTCTTTGCGCACAGCTCGCTTTAATCAGTGCTCCTCAGCTGCGCACCAGGGGCCAGATGTATAAATGATGCATACACACAAAAATCATGCAGATGCCATTTATATAACGCATCAACCGGTATTTATAAAAGAATGATGAGCAGTGAGGATGCACCCTGCAGGTAAAATAAGACAAAACCTGATAGAAAAATAATGTCTTGTGGTATTGTTTTACAACCTACACAGATATCTTTAAAATTTCATCCCAAAAGGTTCATTTACGAGCTTGATTTTTGTATGATGAATATCTCAGTCAAGTCCAGTCACTTTTATTTATGCGGCATTTATAAAAAGAAATGAGACATGAACCCAAAGTGCTTTTCAGTTGCGTCAGTAAAATCATAGCAAAAGTCTCTGAGCCATTTTTCCATTAAGAGAGGGTGTCACATCTAGCTTGTAGCTGTTTGTATTTATCACAGACTGTATTTTAAAAAAAAGATAAAAATAGCCACTGTGATGTTGCACATTTGTGAAGTCCCTTTGGCGCTGCTATTTTGGTGTTTTGAAGCCAGACGTGACAAACTAGAGGTGGATCTGACTGAGAAAACAAGGAACACTGCACGCTAATGCAGCAGCTACTTGTCAATCATGTGGTAAAGCATACCCTGCTTTAGTCTCCATTCTGACTCTAATGGTGTCCCTAATTTATAAATAAACATCATGCTGTGCTAAATAAAACTTGGAACTAGTGACTGAGGCCATAAACTTATTGGGAATATTTTTAATGACGTCATCAATCAGGGAAAGCCAAAGGGTCATTTTCCCATAGACTTCTATACAACCAGGCTAATTTCTGCACTTGCATGAAACGCCCCCTGCTGGCCACTAGAAAGAGTGCAGGTGAAAGACTAGTGTTTTTAGGTAATAATCCTTGTTGACAGCTGTGATTTGAAAACTGCTGTGAGACTTACACACATCTTTTTGACGTTTTTGAGGTGGCGTCAATTAGTTTGTTCAGTAAGTTCAGTACATTTAAATATAATTAAGCCAGAAGTCAGTTATGTGAAAATACGAGGTGTTTTTCTCCTGTGCCTCCCGCTGCCAGTAATGGATCGGTCCTGCTGTGCGTTTCTTCTTGTGAATGTAAAATTGCCAGTTGTCCACCCAGTAACAGTTTAGTCAGGTTAGAGCGTATCAAACATTGGACAGTTGAACGTTATCACTTTTTTTTTTTTTTTTACATTTTAGTCATTTTTTCTTTAATTTGAGTCTCATCTGTTGAGCCTATTTCAGTATATGCTTCATAAACGTATTATTGATCATGATTCTGATACATTTTGATAATCATAATACAATAACTGTGTTCTACTGTTGAAGAGAGTCGTCAATGTTGCAGATTGGTTAAATTGCATGTCTTCTCGGCCCTTCTTCTCACTAACACGACTAATGAGTGGTGATGTGCCCTCAAACCATGCTGTTTTAGGGCTGTTTGTGTACATTTGTGATGAGAATTTAAATGAGGCTTATACATGTTGTCCTGCAGTTCTACAAATATTGACTTTTATGCAGCAGAGCCGTGTGTATATGTAGCTTTATAACTCTGATGATTTAAAAAGCTGCTTTTCTGGTGAGGGCTTTATGCAGCTGCACCCCTGGGCCTTGCACAGCTTCCAAAAACCCACACCTGGCCTCCAAATGAACTTTTAGTGACTGAACAGAATCAAGAGAGGATTTTATTTACAGCTATATCCAAACCTTTATAGTCTCAGAAGATACAGAGGCATACCAAGGAATGCACTCACCAAGCAGTTTCTCACATACTTGCAGTGGTTTGTTTCCAGTCCTCAGGGAGCATCTGTACTTGCATTACCTCCATTTCAGGCTCCAGACTGCAGAGAAAGAATCTCAGCTGGCAGTCGAAAACTAGTTTCAGTGTCATTATGCTGCACACATAACAGACTGCATTACATGAATACAAACCTTTCAGTGTTCAATAAGACTTGAAACTCATCACTGACATAAAAAAAAAAAATCGTCAGTATAGTGTTTACATTGTAGGAGCAGTAAGATTATTTTTGTCTATAAATTCAGTTTTTGTTTTTCTGGGTTTTTTTAACCAGAGGAATTGGCCTCTGACCATTGGGGGAAAAAAACATTTTAAGTTTGTTTGCTTTTTCATCTTTTTACCTCTTATTGCTATACCATCTCTTATATACACTATATTTCAGTGGGCTTGAGGCCAGGTGACTGTGGAGGAAAGTTGTCATTTGTAACAGCTGATAAATGAAAAATCCATCGTTCCATCATCCAGCTCGTGGTTGTGAGGGGCCTGGAGTTTATCCCAGCTGTCACAGAGAGTTACAGTGACTTCCCAAAGGACTTTTTTGAGTCTCTGTGAAATCTGCATGTAACACATCCATGTTCGACACGGGCATCCTTGTGCTGACGTCGCGTCTCCACACTCTCCTCTTACGCATCACTCCAGTGCTCAGCTTGTAGAACACAACACAGTCCACCTCCATGCCGAGTTGAACCTGAGAAGTGGGAACTAGCTTTGTACAGTTTTCATTTTTCTAGTTGACCTATTTACACATATTTCCTGCATATATTACACATTGCCTGTACAGCAATGCAGCCAATGTGTGCAGGCACCTGGATGTTTGTATTTTGCTGACTGATGTCCATACTCAGTCGCTCGCATACAGCATTCTCCAGTCCGTCTCACTCCCTGGAGTTGGTGCTCACAGACTTTGCTCTGCAGGACCCAGGTCAGTCCCATTACTTCACAGAGTCCACAGTTAAGTCACAGCTATGTCTGTCAACCTGGCCTACCTTCAGTAGAGCTTCACCCACACCTAATACAGTTGCAGAAGAAGGAGGACGCTCTATCGCTCTGCAAACAAGAAAAGGCAGAACCATTGGAGGCTTACAGTGACACGGTGGTAGCAGGGATGTTCGTTCCTTTCCACAAGACTATGCTGGCCATTACAAGGTTCCTCACTGGTATGTGTGAATGAAAATATAAAGTTAAAAAAAGGACAGGAGAAACACCCTTCAGCCATGTTAGATGTGTTAACATTGCGTAGTTTGTCCACCAGAGGGCACTCCGTAACTTCCCTGTTGGCAAATAACTACTCATTAAAGTTGTTAGGGAAATCTGTTTCATGGGTCTGAAAGAAACACAAAAAAAATAGCGAGTTTTTAAATCACCAGATATTAGAATCGGTCTAAAAACTCCTGTATCGGTCGTCCTCTGATCTCTTTTTTCCATTGTTCACTGTGACATGCAGCTGCATCTGAGCCGAAGCTGGGCGTTTGCTCTCCAAAGAAGTCATTTAGAGACTCATACTCTGAGACCATGTCTAGAGAGCTTTCTCTCACAGGACTTCTGCTGATTGGAGTCTGAGTGCTCAGCTAAGCGATCAAAACTTGATATGCGGATCTTCCGTTGGTGTGCTCACTTTTATTGCTTTGAATCCAACTGCTCAGCGTGAACATAAGAAGATAGAAAGAAGATAAACGTGTTCATAGTCATCTGAATGTCAAGATGAGAAGACCGGTTTTTATGACTGCCTCATACTGCATGATCGAGATGACGGAGGCACACTACAGCTTTAGCAAAACAGTCAGGTTTTTATTGCAGCATTGGATGTTTGTCTGCAACACTAAAAATGCTTGAAAAGTCATTTGGTCTATGGCTGGCCTCAGTCGAACAACCTCTGATAAAACCACTGAATTTGTCATTTGAAAGCTGCTTAAACTGAAGGATACAACCTGAGGAAATCTGACATTTATTACCAATGAGTTAATGTGGTCGATAACGCTAATCTGTTTCATTTTACACGTCAGACCTTGTTGTGTTTTTAAACGTTTTTGCATTCCTAAACATTCTTTTTCCAGTTTGGCATGAAAATAAGACAGGACCTGGCTGAACAAAGTAGAAAATACATTTGATCAAAGCCTTGTTGGAGTATCTAAAGTGGAAATTATGAGGGTTAAGTTCTTGACTAATGAAATCCATCCAGTTCATTAAGTGGAGATTTTAACTGGAGATTTTAGGGCCTCTGCCTGATCACATCCACCTTCTTGGCTGCGTTTCCTGCCTCTCATTTATCTGCGAGAGTGTTCTGTGAAGGTGGCGGCTATCAGACATAATTGAAGAGCGGGGAGTCGTGTGTTGCAGTCAAACCTCGTTTTAAAGCTGTAATGCGTCCAAAATTTGATTTGCCTGGCGTTGCCGCTGGCGCATCACAAAACGGAGGTTAATGGTTTTCAAATGTCAGTCTGGGAGTGAGAGAAGAGAGAGAGGCATTTATTTCAGATGGCTAAAGGGTCTTCAGATTAGAGTTTAAACCTTGAAGACTAAATATTTCTTCCATACAAAAACCTGACAAGAATTTAAGACTGTGTTTTTCCTCCTCGGATGTTCCTGAGTAATATCAGACCGAGTGATTTCACAGGCTGTAGCAAAACAATCTGAAGCACTTTGAAAACAACTCTTAAAAGCATGAACTCCGTCCTTCAGGTTGCCACGGCTTTTTATTTCCACACTATTAACTGCTGCTGTTCTCAGATGTCTGCTCATCGCAGCGATTTTTCTCCCCTCTAAAATGCGGTCCGCTCCATTTTATTGTTTCATCATTCATTACACGTTCGTCTTTAGATAAAAGCCAGAACAGAAAAATGAGAATTTCCGTAGCTCCACAGAGGGCCTGGAAAAGGGTGAAAAAAAGGTGAACGCTTCTTTCAGACGGTTGATATGCTGTAAAATAACTTCAGCAAATCTTTTAACACACCTGTGTCACTGTTTGATTTGTCAAATTTCTGTATAAAAATCACTTTTAAGATCTTGAGTGTGTGTATTTCAGAACAAAGTTGTTGCTGAACACCCTTGTAAATTAAAGCCTTCGTTCCAGACACATATGGGCTTGATCTGGACTAGTTTTGGCACGTTCGACTTAGTTACAGCACTTGCAAATATTGTGTGGGCCAAAAGTAATGAGGCGAGCCTAACATAGTAACATGGGCTGTGACAATCGTGGTTTGTCACAACAGACCTGACATCTGGCCCATGTAAAGTGTAACTGTGCCTGAGTCAAGGCAACGAGTCTCTCCCTGAGCCAACGCAGTCAATCAAAGCCAAATGTGCTCCAAAGAAAACTGCAGATGTGAGACACTTTTGGGCCAATCTAGGATGCTTGGTGGTGTGTGGTCCTGAACTCTATGCCAAACTCTGATATAAAAGTCTGTCAGTGAATCCAGTGCTCACTGCTGTCCCTTTCCTCTGTGGCTGACAGGTGTGCTGGTGGTGAATGTGACGTGGAGGAAGAGAACCTACGTGGGAACTCTGTTAGACTGCACCAAACACGACTGGGCTCCTCCAAGGTAACATTTACTATTTACTTTCTTTCCTTGCCTCTATCCAGCTTTGGCACTGTAGACAGGCTTTTGGGGTCCAGGCACATCCAAAAAGGTCACTGTGCTCCTTCAGCAAAATTCTACTGATCTACTTTATGGGGTGGCTGTTGCTCAGGAGATAGAGCAGGTCGGAAGGTTGGTGGTTTGATCCCTGGCTGCTTCAGTCTGCACGCCAACGTGCCTCTGGGCTAGATACTGAACACCAAGTTGCTCTGTGATGTGTCCACTGGAGTGTGTGTGAATGTTGGATAGAACACACTTAAGTGTGGGGAAAAAAAGTGCTTGGGTGAATGAGACTTGTTGTATAAAGTGCACTGAGCACTCAATTAGAATAGAAAAGCACTAAATAAGAATGCCCGTTTACTTTACATCTATAAGTAAGTTGCTGCAGCTCAAGTTATTCAGTTAACAGTAGTTTAGTGTTTCTGCAGCGACAGCGCTAACCAGCATGACTGAGGAGGACGCTGACTTTGGAGCAGATGGTCCTAGGCAAGAGATTTTGAGAAGCACCCCTCTTACTGCTTTGGAGCTAAGAAGAGATCGTTCATCAGCTTGTGAGGCTATCTCTGAAGCATGATATCTCTTAAAAATTGCAAAACAAATGGAAACGTGTTGAGAATATTCTGCACTCACAGACGCTGACTGTGAAGAGTGCATGAATCCATTTCTGCACCTTGAGAAAATGCCTCTCCTGCTTTCTACACTTTGCAGTCTAAGACAGATGTTTTGCACATTTACAACTGTGGATGAATTTCTCTATGAGCGTATTGTGTGTGTGTGTGCTTGTGATGTGCTTTCAAGTAGCTTATTTATCCATAACAGCAGTAATGATAGTAGTCATGTATATCTATTTACTGTGTGTGGGTGTGTTTTAATGAAGTAGCAAAGTGAGTTGATGTCCCCCTGTCAAAGTTCGTTGCACATTAAGTTCATATGCTCTGGTGCCAAGTCTGCCACTAATATATAAGACAAACTTTACTCACATTGAAACGCACAAGACTAGTGGAGTTCAGACAAATCATCTGGGAGGTTTGGTTGGACCTGCTGACCACTATAAATCATGCCAGGCCATTCTCATTTCCAGGACTTATATCACATTAAATTTTATACTTCAGTTTGGTACTGGTCCCACTCCACAGCCCACTGTGTGGGTTGTTTGCAGTGGCAGTGGATTGATTTTTCCAGAGAAAATTTTGAGTAGTTTAGGCAAAAAAAAAAAAAAAAAGAGACAGACAGACAAAGAAAAAACTATTCAATGAAAATGTGGTGGAGCTTCTTTACTTTAAGTTTCTAAAAGATGGTTCCTTACTCAAGGATGGCGTCTGTAGTGAAATAATTTTCAGTAGCATTTCAAAACAGGAAGTCAAGTCTTTAGGTGGAAGCTCATTTTGATCCGTCTTTCAGGTCAGACCAGTGGTTCCCAAACTTTTTTTGCTACGCCCCCCTCCCCCTTTGTTTTTCAAGAAAATCTTCGCGCCCCGCCCACACAAACACATCCTCCAACCACACACACCCATATTTTGTTTTCAAACTCCATTGCAGTTTATTTCACACCTCAAACCTTTTGTGAACAATTAAACAAATAAAAGCAAACTGCAATAAATTATAGGCAGCAATAAAAATAAACTACAACCTCTTTTAAATAACGGAAAAACAAATCATCTTTATGGTGTCATTATTTTACGTGTAGTTGTTGTTGTGTTTTTTTTTTTGTACTGTGTAAGAATATTCAACATTGCTATCAATACATTTTTCAAAAAATGCCTCTCTGTGCAAAATGGGTTTAAAAACACAAACAGCTGTGGGATACTGTTTGGACAGCCCAGCGCGTGCTCCCGACGCAGGGGAAACACTAGATGGCGCGGCCACGTCCAGACGCCTTCCTGACCGCTCCGCTCCGACTATCCACTTTTCTTGTTTTTTACTTATTTCTTGCACTGGTTTACATTCCAAAATCCGCCAGTCTTATAGTATACGACGGCAGATCACTTGTAAACTTCGGCGACAAGGCTGCACATCTAATCTTGGACGCTTTTAAACCTGACCCATCCTGGCCGCCAGAGATTCTACGCGGCGCGGTGAACAACAAAGGACGGGCCGCTCATCCGTGGCGTAGAACAAAGAAGCGCCGGGGGAAACGCGCTGGCATTAGGAACAGACTGAGACAGCAGGCGCATCGCGCACCACTGCCCAGTATCCTACTGGCCAACGTACAATCCATGGAGAACAAGCTCGATGACCTAAGAGCAAGAGTCACCTTCCAACGTGACATGAGGGACTGCAACATTCTGTGCTTCACGGAGACATGGCTGACCCCCACCGTGCCGGACCAGGCCGTAACTCCGTCGGATTCATTCTTTGTGCTCCGTGCGGACAGAACGGCAGAGTCGAAGAAAACCAAAGGTGGAGGAGTGTGCTTCATGGTAAACAGAAAGTGGTGTGATGCCAGGAGCATTTCTACTCTTTCCAGCAGCTGCTCGCCACATCTGGAATTCCTGAGCATCAAGTGCCGCCCTTTCTATCTACCCCGTGAGTTCACCTCGGTCATCGCCACGGCGGTCTACATCCCACCCCAAGCGGACACAGGTATGGCTTTGTCGGAACTACATGATGTGCTGAGTTCGCTTCAAAACAAGGATCCGGGCGCAGCCCTCATTGTAACTGGAGACTTTAATAAAGCGAACCTCAGACAAGTCATGCCAAACTTTTACCAGCATGTCTCTGTCCAACGAGGGGGGATCGAACTTTGGATCACTGCTACACACCATACAAGCAGGGCTACAAAGCTGTCCCACACCCGGCTTTTGGGAAGTCTGACCACAACGCCATCTTCCTCATTCCCCAGTACAAACAAAACATACGGAGGGAAGAAGTAACCACGAGGGAGGTGAAACGGTGGTCTGCCCAATCAGAAACCACGCTACAGGACGCACTCGACGACGTCGACTGGGACATGTTCAGAGCATGCGCAGTCGACATCAACGAGTTTACGGAAGTAGCAGTATGCTTCGTCAATATGCTAGCGGAGGAGATTATCCCCACTGCGAGAATCACCACATTCCCAAACCAGAAACCGTGGATGGTCAGCTCGATCCGCGCTGCAGTAAACGCCAGGACCGCCACCTACAACGCGGGTCTCGCCACTGGCGATATGAGCGCCTACAAAGCGGCCTCATACGGCGTGCGGCGAGAGATGCCAAACGCCGGTAC
>VVHJ01023337.1:1602-11890 GCA_015107715.1 Tylochromis polylepis
CCCCTTCGCCCCCCCCCCCCCCCCCTTTTCTTTTTTTTTCCCCTCATCAGGCTCCTGAAGTAATTATGTCCCAAAACTATGATGCCAAGGCTGACTTGTGGAGTATAGGAACCATAGTGTTTCAGTGCCTGACTGGAAAAGCTCCTTTTCAGGTAAAATAAAAATGAAACTATCCAGAATGATTCTTGGCAATATAAAAGATCTTTTATCTTCTCAGTGACAACACCATAGGACGATAACATGCTCATGTAGAGTTTCGAAACTTCATTTTCCCCTTATATTTACTTCAAGATATCAATGTAGTTACCTATAAAATTATGTGCAAAGAAGTGAAAATTGGGCTGCATTAAAAAAATAATTATTTCTGTAAGAGTGAATGCTTATTTCTTATAAAGAGCAGTGAACAAGCAAAACTCTAAGTCAAACCAGTATTTGGTGCGTCCACTCTGCGTCCTCAAGAAAGCTCCAGTTTTAGGCTTTTCTGAACTGTTATGTTGGGGCATATCGTCTGTTTCAAGACCTTCAGATCTTCTTTTGGCTGAAGATTGTTATTTAGGACTCTGGCTGCATGTTTTGGACCACTGACATACCAAACTTTAAGACTGAAACCAGGCAGATGCTTCCCTGATGATGGGGTGTGATAGGGTAATGGATAAAAACCTCAAATCAAAAGTGCCTGAAACATTTGAATATCAGCTCATTGTGAGGATTTGATAACTAATAAGCTGATTAGAAAATATCTTTGCTTTTGCCATTTGCTCCAAATCTGTGGGCATTCTTGCAATAGCGGTGCAGACTGCAGACCAGCAGGGACAAAACAACAACTCCAGCATTGTGACTTCTTTATATTCTTTGTCTGTGGCAGCTACAGTCCTACACTGCTTCCCCTCTACTGAATTCCTTATAACTGTTCTAACATTACACATAAAAAAACAACAACAAAAAAACCACCCTGTTTTTTGTTTTTCCTCAGCCTGTATCGGGCTAAATATAGATTAAAGATGCCAAATGTGGACATTGACAATGATGTTTAAATGAAGCGTAGTATAGCAAAACCTGTTACGTGTTCTCCCAAACTGATCCAGCAGCATTTTTAAATTACCAGCTGTGTTGTTTTCCTTATTCTGATATGTTTACATAAAAGTTGTTACTCAAGTAAATGGAGTGTGTTGTTTGCAGTGCAGTGACAAAACCTGATGTAATAAAAATGTATACAGCAATGCACTAGAATAGTGTAATTGTGTAATTTCTCTGTGTTTATATGCATACTCTTACATTTGCAGACTTTCCACTATATGTTTTCCACTATATCTGTGACTTTTTTGCCATCTTCAGGCCAGCAGTCCCCAAGATCTCCGGCTGTTTTATGAAAAAAACAAGAACCTCAGCCCCAAGTAAGAAACTATGTTGAAATGACAACATGTTTAGTCTTTTAAATCATGAAACTTAAAGTTTGGATTTTTAGTGCAGAACCAATCTGAAAGCTCTGACCAACAAAAAAAAGAAAGAAAAAGAGAAATTCATCCCAAGCCCAGTATCGTTGAAAATAAATTTCTGGTGCTTTGGTGCAGATCAGAGATGTTGGACATTTTGTCTCCCTGTCTGTTTTAAAAGGTAGCGCACAACGTGTTCATGACTTGAATCACGAAAGCTCAACAAAGACCTGGGGGAAAAAGCCTTGAATCGTTAATGTTTTTGTTTGAAGGTTTTGCTGTATCAGTCTTTGCATGACACAAAGACTGATTGTTGTTTTATTTGTTTTACAGCATTCCCAGAGAGACTTCAAGCCACCTGAGGCAGCTGCTGCTGGGTCTGCTGCAGCGCAACCACAAAGACCGCATGGACTTTGGTCAGGAAAAGTTTAACGCTCATTCATACTCTACATGTTTCACTCGTGCATGTTCGGATCGAGCTTTGTTTATGCAAAAGATGTTGTTGCAGCTTCTTAGTTTGTTGCATGGATTCATAAATGTTTTCCATCTTGTACTTTGAGTCTGTGTTCTGCTTCCCCTCATTAATTATATTTATTCTCCCTGGTAGATGACTTTTTTTGTCATCCTTTCCTGGAGGCTAGCTCATCTGTGAAAAAGAGTAAGTAAGAATAAACAGCACCACTTCCTTAGTTAGGTTTAATATAGATGCAAATACAAATAATGTTCTGTTTGTTTCAATAGAAAATGTAACCCTAAAAATAAAACAAGGTGGCTGAAGTAATGTGTACAGGACAAGATCTGGTAGTCAGGCCAGTCATGTAAAGATAGAACGGGTGTTATAACACCTTGGAAGTCCTGTGGACTTTAATTCTGAACACACAAAGTTTCTGTTTTCAGAAACTAACAACTGTGTTGAATTTCATTTCAGCAACTCCTACTGTGACCATGACTTGTTTGCCCAGCTCTGCATCAGCCAGCTCTTGTAGCAGCTCTTCCACCTCTCACCTCGCCTCACCACCGGTTTGTTTGTTATTTCTTATATTTCCTCCAACATTTCCCCCAGAGGGGGAGGGGACGAGCATGTTCCCCAACAAACCAAAAGTTCGCCAAAGAAGCCAAAAACCTTTCTTTCTTTTTTTCTTTTTTTTAATGTATCTTTTTTATGTGCACTAATTTCCCAGAGCGGCTGACCTCTGAGGGAAAACAGAGATTTTTGTATTTTCTTTTTTCTGATGACTTGATTTATGAGTTTTATTTACAGTCATAGAAGCAAAAACTTTTGCACCTTTCCCTTCTCTGATGACTAATTTATACTTTCCTCCTCTGTGTTTAATATGCCACCTTCTGTCTCCCTGTCTCTGTAGCAGTCTCTTGCTGAGATTCAGCAGTTGCGAGCCAAAGCTCTGGCCTCTCCCACCCAGGAGGCTACTGGTTTTCTCCTTAAGGACTCATCTGGAGGTGGCGGCAGCAGCAAGAACTCCTCCTCCTGTGACACAGATGACTTTGTGATAGTGCCTGCTCACTTCACCAGTAAGAAAACATTTCTTTTTCTTGAGTCCCTGCATAAACATCACATGGAGCTCTTTTTTTTTTTTTAATATATAGACTGGCTTTTATATTGCATTTCTCAAGCTGAAGCTCTGTGCTATGAGGCTCTTTAAGTTTAACTGTTCAAGTTATACAGTTTTGTTTTTGTTCAGCAGGTGAGCTGACAAGTGAGAGTAAAGTGCTGCAGGACAGCCTAATGAACAGCGGGTGAGAAGCAAAAACTAGTTATTCATTAATATCCAGCACAGGCGGCTGATATGTTAATGTAATTAAATGCACTTGTTTGGCACTGTTACAGAATCCAGCTTATAAAGGAAGATAAATTATGTTAATAATCACACTTATATTAGCTATGAAAGTGTACGCCCTCTAAATTGTTCATTAATAACGTTGTGATGGTCTTATTCTTTTCTCTACTTTAATTAGCTCTCTTTTAGCTTCTGCTGGTCTGTGTAGCCAAGCCAAAACACCGCCGCACTCTCCTTCCTACAGTGGATCACCAAGTCCTGTCAGGTAACCGCACACAGCCGAATCTTTTCTTATGGTGGTAAACATGGGGAATTAATTATTCGATCTCCTGCTGAATTTGCAAGTTTGCTCACTTACAACGAAATGAACAGTCTCTCATTTTTATGGTAGTTTAAATTTAAAGGAGCGAGACAGAATATCGACCAAAAATGCAAAAAACACATTACATAAAAGGTGTAAATGGATTTGCGTGTCATTGAATGAAATAAGAAAAACTTGATTGGATGGAGAAACCTTTGTTGCCAAGCACAGCGGCAAGACGTTTCTTGTAGTTGGTCACCAGGTTTGAAACACACACTTCTCTTTACAGAAACTCTAAATCCTCCAGGTTGCTTGGCAATTCAAAGCTTCAGCTCCATCCACAGATTTTTCTAAAGGACTGAGGTCTGGAGACTGGACGGGCCACTCCATCACCTAACCCTCTGTGGAGTCGAGGGTTGAATTGGCTATTTTTGACTACCTTTGATTTTACCTTTATATTTTTCTTTTAAAAACTGTTTGCCTTCCTTTGTTTGGTTTCATTCTTTTCAGCACAACCTCACGTCTGGCTTCATAGTAATT
Organism: Tylochromis polylepis; assembly: GCA_015107715.1. Taxonomy (NCBI): domain Eukaryota; kingdom Metazoa; phylum Chordata; class Actinopteri; order Cichliformes; family Cichlidae; genus Tylochromis; species Tylochromis polylepis. The sequence goes on from VVHJ01023337.1 coordinate 5,673, forward strand.
TTTGTGATATTTCCGAATAGTTACACTAATAGCTGAAGCTGCCTTAAAAATTAAAGACTGCGTATTTCTTTGTGAGCAAACTTACAAATTCAGCAGGAGATCAAGTAATTATTTCCCCTTTTGTATAGTTACATGGTGCACGAAAGACGGTGAAGTAATAAATTTTGCGCTTTGAATTCAACTAAAGCGCTGAAGGTTCATGCACAAAATTTCCACTATAAACTGTCAGAACGTTTTCAATGAAGTCAGTTTTATTAGTTTAACAAGCTTAATTGTCCCAGTGTTTATCTCTCTATTACATACACAGTTTCTCTACAACTGTCATCTTAATCTTTGGTTTTGTGATGTTAGTCGATGTGTTGTTTGTATGTAAACATTGTGCAAATTAATAACAGTCACATCTGCTTCCTCTGGAAAGTGTTAACTATGCATGTGTGTACACAAGCACACAGACTGTCTCCTCTCTTATCTAACTGTTCCCTTGGCACCTTCGGTTATTCTCACTGTTGTCAGGCCCAGCGAGTTCTCGGGAAGTAGCTATGGAAACCATGGTCAGTCATTGCCTATTCCAGTCCCCACTCAGGTCCAGAATTACCAGCGCATGGAGCAAAACCTCCATTCTACCAAACAGGATGGTTCACCACGGTCTGCATCAAGAAACACACACACACATATATAAAAATATATAAACTCCACTGTTGCAAAACTAAATTTACAGGTTAGCTTTTACACTTCTTGATGGAAGTGCAGTGACTCATAAGACTCACTTCATTAGGCTGTCAACACCAGTGCGCCACTGCAGCAGTGGAAGCTTGTTGGGCTGTGCTAGGACTGGACCTTCACCACCCTATGGGCGGGGTGCTGTCACCACCACCACCCCCCGCAGGTTCTCCCTGGGAGGTGCCAGAACTTTCCAGCTCTCTCCTCAAGGTAACTTGAAGGCCATGCTTCACTTTCTTCTGCATCAACAATACATCCTGGCTTAAAAATATGGAAGTTGTAGAGTGATAGAGGGCAAGTTTGGAGCTAACTGGTTGGTGCCAAACTATTTCAAAGGTTTAGTGTTAAAAATACATAAGCTGGTCTTTTGTCTGTTTGTAACCACATTATAAATTATAGAAATGAGTTATAAGCAGATCAGGGAATGGTTTTTTGGTGTAAATGATTACTAGAGGAACAAAAAGGTGAAATTCTTAAGAAAATCTGAAAAGTAAGCTTATTTTTCTCTCTTTGGTTTTTTAAAGCTCAGTTGTACTTAATACTCCTGTCTTTTATAACTTATATAAATAACACTACTTCTGTCATTAATAAAACAGAAATTATCTGAATCATTTAAGATTTTGATGCACGATGACTTACTGACATTTTTCTTCATTTTTGAGTATTTATAAATCGAATATGTGTGTCTTCTCAACAGACTAAGGCATAAACTGTGGCTGTGTGAACATGTGATGAAGAGTTTTCTAACTTTTAACTGGAGGTTAAATTAAAATCCACAAAAAAAACACCGAGCAGAGCAAATGATTATAAATTATTTAGTAGTTTAGCCTCTAAAATTATTATTGATTTCCAGTGGGTGGCATGAAAACTGAATTACAGTCAGAGGTGAAATACAGTGTGGCGGTGTTCTTCCTCTTGGTTCAGTGTGGTCAGAAGTTTTCAGAAGTTACTGCTTGAGAAAACGAATCAGCTGTCACATACTTTCCTCACCAGCTGCTTTCAAGTCCTCCTCACACAGTGCCTTCACTTACCAGACATGTATGCTGTTGGGGGAGTTAGACAGGACTTGTCCATCTTTGCTAGCTTTGTTGTTTTCTAGGCCTGTCTGACACTTCATGTTGGATTGCCACCTGCTGTCTAGAAGCAGAAATATTCTGATCTCCTTCTGTCCCACTTTGCAGCTCTGCAGAACACTGAACCCAGGCTGAATGCTCAACAGCACCCACATAGGGCAGGACTTGGCACACGGCTCCACAGTGCCCCCTGTCTATTGGACTGTGCCACTGGTGGTGGCAGGCAAAAAATCCGAAAGCAGCACTCGGACCCTCTGGGTACTCCCTCAGCCGGACTCATGGCCGTCCGCCCCTTACACTCTTCTCCCAGACTGAGTGAGCTGATGCAGCGTAATCCCCTCCCCACTATCCTGGGCTCCCCCTCCAGGGTAAGTCTGTGTTTGTGTGTTAAACAGAGAGAAAAATATTTTTTCTTTATATACACAAGATGAGACAAAACCACCAATTGGTTTAAGCTAACCTCTTTAACCTTTTTCCTCGTCTTGTTTTCTCTCTGCTCAGGCCATCCCGCCATTTGAATTCCCCAAGACGCCGAGTTCTCCGAACCTGGTGACTTTCCTGACACAGCAGGGTATGGTCATAGGCTCTCCTTGCAGCAGGACTGCCCCAGCAGAGCTCAGAGACCCGGTACACCAAGCACCCACACCGGTCACCCATTCTCCTCATTGCCTCCACAGACGGAATGATGATGCCAAGGGCTTTGGAAGGTCGCGTTTTGTTTCTGCTGTTCTCTTTGTTTTATGTTCCCCACTGATGTATATCCACAAAGAACCAGGGTACACAGAAGTTTGTGTCATGTAAAATTAGTTTACAACAGGCAACGCTAGAGTCAGAGGAGCACTTCAAAGCACACATTGCTGACTTAAAATCTTTCTATACATTCTTTGGACTTTTTATTATCCAATAATGATCTTAACATTATATTGCAGAATATGTGGATAGAGAGATCATTAAATATGGCTAATTAAACAAATGAAGGAAATGAATAAACACCTTGGCTCTGTGTCTGTGTCTCATGTTTCTTTGAAGCAGGTCTCAAAGTGCCGGTGGTCTGTCCGATGTGCTGTTGATGGCTGCGTTTGGACCTGGTGGACCTGCAGGTGACCGAGGCAGCACAGAGAATCTGACCTCTGAAAAAGCCATAGACATAACAGGTAGACATGACTGTTACATGAACAAAAACACACACATTATTCTGCAGTTTAACCACTGACACATGTAAAGTTTAGGAACTGATGGTGATTCATAGGGAGAAAAGTGTCAAATTTGTTCCCTCTTTCTGTTTGTTAAGGATCCCCAGGTGGTGGGGGAGGCTTTGCACCGGGCTCTGGCAGCCCAGCACAGGTGGTTTTCACTGTAGGATCTCCACCTAGTGGCAGCACTCCACCCTTTACCTCCAGACAGAGAAAATACTCAGGTATTGAGCATGAAAAGATGTTGGCAGCTTAATACAAGTAATTAGTCTCCAAATGGCATCTGCAGCACGACAGCAGTATTACTATGATTCACAGTCAGGCAGTACAGAGCCGAGTTTGTCATTGTACATAATGTGGAAATTAAATGGCGTGGCAAGCATAAATGTATGTATGTATGTATAATCAGGAAACGTGAATACCAGCAGCCAGCTGCACTGATGGAAAAACGATTGCCTCGGGCATTGAGTGTCAAATTTCTGTTGTCCCGTTCCCTCACTGCAGGCTCATTCACTTCAGGCAGCCCTGCAGGCTCCTTAACCAGCCGTCACCCTCCGACAGGCACCTGTTTGGATGGCTTTGAGGCTTCTTCCAGTCCTCGTTACAGTTTTTCCGATCCCATCACAGCCAACATGGGCGGTCGCGTCACCTTCGAGGCTCCCGAGCTGCCCGAGGAGACGCTGATGGAGGTGAGATGCCAGTTTCCACATGCCTCTGGAAAGTAATGAGGATGGAATCGACCTTTTAAGGTCTTCAATGTTCAGAGCTTGTGTGTATCAGTGACTTTCCTATTCTTGTGTACATCAGTCAGGGTGATCTTGAACTAAAGAGTACTCAGTATGCCTTTGACTGTGAGGAAAGATGTCATTGAGGTGTGGTTTTTTTTGTGTTTGTTTTGATTTATTTTTTTGTTTTGTTTTTGTTTTTAGCTCACGACACTGTAGAAAAATAATGTAAGCTGAAATGGCACTGAATGACCTGTCTCCTTTTAAATGCTGGGCTTTTTTCACCCATGGAGATTGAATGCAAAATCCCATTCTGGTGTCCGCCGTTTAAAATTCTGTCATTATACCCTCCCCTCCCTTTCTCTGCCTGTCTTTCTTCCGTGTCTGTCGGAGTTCAGCAGGAGCATACAGACACTGTGCAAAGACTGCGCTTCACATTGGATTTTGCTCTGTGTCTAATGGAGGTGGCCGCTGCCCGTGGTGCTACAGTGACAGGGGAGCAGGGGGACTTTTCTCATCTCTCTCTCCTTCAGCAGCAGAGCCTGGTAGCAGATCAGATAAGCTCACTGAGCCGAGAGTGGAGGTAAGGCCGTATCTGCTGTGGCTGTGCGTCTTTGTTGGAGGAAATGATACCGTGACGATTTCCTGGCTTTACACCGTGTTTGGTGATAAGCCTCTGGGGTCTTGGACATTTTTATTAAATTGTATTGGTGCCTTAGATCTCTTACTATGGGGAAAAAAGAAGTTGGAATACATTTAATTATATTTTTTTTCTGTAAATTTGCTGCCGTAATGTAAATCTAATTATAAGCTTATATGCTTGAATGCATCGTTGCTGCAGGACAAAAACTCTTTGTGGTGGGTTGTAGTGAAGGAGTCATCATTTTGTGTTTTTATGCAACGGGGACTTTTTTTGTTGTGTACTTCAGCTTGAAATTAAGAATATTTGCATTTCGCCCAGAGAGTGCTGTGAGCAAATAGAGAAAACTGCCAAAGTGCATGCTGCTCAGGACACCATAGCAAAAGTAAAAAGCCCGAGGCACTCTCATTTATAGAGGATGAAATTTTAGACATTGTCAAGTTTTTGCTTTTTTTTTTCTCGAGAAAACTTTAATCTGAACTGTAGTTGTTGCATTTGATGGTTTTTGACTGCCTCTGGTGAATTTTCTGATGCTGAATATTTCTTAAACATAAACCTGTGATTGAGATTTTTATCCTACAGGTATCGATTGTGTTTAATGTGTCATTTGTCCTTTTAGAATTGAGTTTAACTTAAAGTACTTTACACGCGATTGCCTCCTCAGTCATGCAGAACAGCTGGTTCTCTACCTTAAAACTGCAGAACTCTTGTCCAATGCCTTACACACAGCCATGGAGCAAGTTAAACAGGGCAAGCTCTACCCATCTGCTACTGTCAAACAAGGTATAAGCCCTTTCATTTTGTCAGCAGCAGTCTTAAAAACATAAAATTGCCATGTGCGGGATGTTTGTTATTCATGTATTTAGTTGTTCTTTGTTAAATTTCTATCCGTATACAGTCGTGAGAAAACTGAATGAGCTGTACAAGTCCAGTGTGGCATCCTGCCGCTCACTCAACAGCCGTCTGGAGCATTTCTTTACCCGGAAGCACCGCCTAATGGACCAAATCACCTCCATCACAGCGGAACGACTGCTGTTCAGCCACACTGTGCAGATGGTAAACCGAAAGAAAAGTCGGATAATTGAAAAATGGAGGCGAACATGGGGGCCACAGTGAAATCTTTAGATATAAAAGCATCTTTATGAGGGTGATGGTTTGGCTCACGAGGGTTGAGTAGGTGATCCATATGCCTTAAGATTATTGCAGAGGCCTGGGTTTGAATCTGGCTTGGCTTGTCTTTCCCCTGCTTTCTCTCCCAGCTTTCCGGTCAACTCTTAACTGTTCTGCCACATTAAAGGCTTAAAAGTCCCCCCCTTTTGTGTGGTTAGCATTTGACATATTATTTAATATAATATTTTGCTCAAAACAAGATCAAACCTTTGACCTGAGCACTCTGTCCTCTCAGGTTCAGACTGCTGCACTGGATGAGATGTTCCACCAGGGGGAAGCATCAGTCCTGCGCTACCACAAAGCTCTTTTACTGATGGAGGGCCTGTCTCTGCTGCTCACTGAACAGGATGACATCATCAGTGTTAGCAAATGTAAGTATCACAGTAACAGGAAAAGTCTCCGCTCAACATCAGCAGCTAACCACCACTGTTTAATTCAAGCTAAAAATCTCTTCGGTGTGAGTGTGTGCAGATAAATTCAAAGTGTTCCATCGGTCCTGTGGTAATAAAGTGAAGTATGATAGGCTGCTTTACCATGACTTTATGCCTTTTTTATGCCTTTTTTTTTTTCCCCTTTGCTTTGTGTCTACAGGTAAAGAGTGCATTGAACGACGCCTCACAGCTTTGCAGGCAGGGCTCTGTATATGATCACCCTGCATTTTTTTTTGGGGGGGGGGGGGGGGGGGAAAAGAGGAAAG
>VVHJ01023341.1:9646-23261 GCA_015107715.1 Tylochromis polylepis
TGAAAATTGACTTTTTACTTCCTGTTTTTATAATTTGTTCTCATAATTTTGAATCACTGAATAAGATTCTTTAGTTTTTGTCTCATATTTTTGACTTGTTCTCTGAAAAGGTCTCTTTTTTTAGCTCAGGCGCTGACTGTTGAACTGCAGACTGGAGATAAATATTAAACATAAATGTACTTTACAGCCTGTGACGAGCCAACAGCGCTGACGGAGCTCATCATGTGACTCTGCAGAGAGGAGCTCTCACTCTGCTGCTGCTTCAGAGCACCAGGCAGTGCAGATCGGCCAGCAAAGAAGGAAGTTCACAAAACCAGAGACAAATACAGCAAGAAAGGTTCAGAAATAGAACATATGAAATAAAGAAGTAAAATCTTAAAATTAGTCACAAATCAAAAATGTATATTTTATATAATTTTACATCTTCTTCTTCTTCCTTTTCTGCATTTTTTAACGTTTACTTGTAATCTTGATATTTTATGTAATTATTTTGGTGTCCCCTTTAATTAGTTTGAATTTTTGGGGTTTTTTTATTCATTTTTTCCCCCTGAAAGTTCGAGGATTATCAGACCGTTTAGACTTCTTAAGGTGATTCTCCTTCTTCTTCTTTCAGCTGCTCCCTTTAGCATCATCTTCCTCCATCTCACCCTAGCATTTGATTTTATTATTTTGACTTCTTTCGGTGGTTACTTTGACACAACAAAGTCATGTTTGACATTATTTCTGTCGTGACATTTCATGTTTTCATGTCCACATCAATTTTACTTTTTCCCTCTGATATTTAGACTTTCTATGAGGTTGTTTTAATTCAGTTACAGCTTCATTTATAAAGCGTCACATCACAAAGGTCGTCTTGAAGTGCATTATGCTGTAAGATAAAGAGCCTACAATAACACAAAGAAAACTCCAGCAACAGTAGGAAAGAAAAACTCCCTTTTAACAGGAAGAAACCTCCAGAAGAACCAGGCTGAGGGAGGGGCAGAAATCTGCTGCGACCTTTTTTTAAAATCAGTTTTCATCTGTTTCTCTCATATTAAATTCTCTGAAGCTTTAATTCTACTGATTTGACTTTTTACTTACGTTTTTATCCATTTACCATCATTATTTGTAATTTTAACTTTTTTCTAATCAAAGCTTTGATTTTTCTTTTAAAATTTCTATTTTGAGACCTTTTAAATTAAACCTTCTATTTTCCCCAAACTTTGGCATCTATCTTTCTTTTGATTCCTTAAATGTAATATTTCCATCGCATTCCCCGCGTTGTGTGTTTACAGAAAACAGGACGAAAACAAAGGCTGTGCTCAGTGAGCCCTCCTTCCGGGCAGAAACGATCTTTGGTTGAGCTAGCCGGCTAACTGTTAGCTGAGAGAGACGCCATTAGTTGGGTGAAAATCAGGCTTTGGCCACAGGCTGAAAGGGGATCTGTCTCCGGGTTTGGACTCGCTTCCCTCCGAGCTGTGGGTAGATTCTCGTAGAAGTCGGGTCCGTGTGTGCTGTCGAGCTGTGCCTCTCATGATTTTAGCTCCTTTTTTGAAGTCGGAAGCCGATGTGAGCTGCGCAGGACTTCATTTCCGACTGGGTTAGCATTAGCAGCGCTAGCCTTAAAACGCCCGTTTTGCGGATAAAAGCGGAGGATTTGTGCGAGTTTTAACTGCCAGCCATGGCGGCGGCGAACAGCGGCAAGACCTATTCGTTCAAGGTGGTGCTGCTCGGGGAGGGCTGTGTGGGGAAGACGTCGCTGGTGCTCAGATACTGCGAGAACAAATTCAACGACAAACACATCACAACTCTACAGGTAAGAGGGGCGGAGGAGCCGGGCTCGTGCCTGTCACCGCGCGTTGCAGGTGGAGGGGAGTCCTGTGTTTCTTGACCCGGGCCTACCGGGGGAGCGGAGTTATTGCGAAACAGCGGCGGTGTTGTGGCTGTAACCGGATCCGATGACGGAGGGGAAAGTCAGGTGTTTTTCCGGGAGATTTACGATCATAAATAGCCAGAAATACACCTGATACACCTGACTCCACTCAGGTGTTTTCAGCATGGCTGCTTTAATCTCCGAGGGCGGCCAGGGACAAAAGAGAGTAGCTGTGGTCCCACAGGAACCCCAAACCCTTTGAAAGAACATTTTAAAGCTTTATTGTTGTAGCAGAGACAGGTAACATGGGGGAAGAGAGGTGAGGAGACACAGGTGAAACAAGTGAAGGTGACCTGCACGACCTGTTTCATTATAAAAACAGAAGCTTGTACAGGTGGGGGGGTGAGAGGAAGCTTACTTGACTTGAAGCTCAAGTGCCTCTCACCTGCATTCTTTCTAGTGACCAGCAGGGGGAGACTCCTGCTGATTATGTAGAAATCTATCAGAAAACAGTCCTTCCTCTGGCGTCCTCTCTGAGCTCTGCAAAAACGTTCCTGATGACTTTATGGTGTCAGTCTGTAGATTAAAGTTTTACTGAATTCAACTTGATATTTGTTTAGTAAATAAAAGCCACATTAGAGTCCAAAAGGACCAGGAAGATGAGGCCGATTTAGGGTGGGGGTGACCTTGTGATTGACCAGATGATACTGTATGATTATGTGATGTACTGCTGTGTGAAACTGCAAGTTTTGGTATCAATCTGATATAAAGTAAATACAGAGCCAGTTTTGCCGATACCAATACCTTTAATTTATAAAAGCAGCTTATATATGGGAGAGCGGTGTGTCATGATTCATGAGATGAAATGTCATCAATTTGCAAACTCTGAACACTAAATGATTGTGATTTGACTTTCCACAATAATTAGTTAGTTTCTGTGTATTTAGAATCTGTGATTTTTGGAGACCTGTAATGAAATGTTTCTGTCTCTAAAGGACACAGCTTCTGTTGGTTTAATGTACTATAGGCTATAAATAAAATAGACGTGCGAGTCAACACAAAAAGAGTCAGACATTTTTCATAGTACATGTTTGAAGGACATCATTTCATTTCCCAAAAAATTAATTTAACATAATTCAGTGGGCCACATACTGAACTTCGATAGAAACAAATTATCGCTCCTGTCGGGCTAGCATCAGTCGGATACCAATATCAGCGTTGGTATCGATACTTTGAAGACCACTATTTCTTTCCCTCATTTCTTGTTGCATACGACGATGATCTGAGAGTCAAATGAAACTCAAACTTCGCTGCTTTTCTTTCACTGTCAGTGTGTAACCGACTCCTGCAGCACAGAAGTGTTTGGGCATGTGCGACTGCTTCGCTCAGGTGTGGAGTGATTTCTGTCTGCTCTGCTGTCAGGTGTAAATGTGCTGCTCAGCTTCCAGCAACATCTCACTGAGGAGCAGAAGCTCAGAGGAAACAGCAGGAAAGTCCTGCAGGTTTTCGTGTTGCTGTCTTACAGCAGTCTTACAGGCACTCCTCCGGCCGCCGTCTGCGGCGAGGAGAACGCCCTCTGAGCCTCAGCCAGCCGCTGACACCTGACCCAGCTGTTTGAGTCAGGATCAGACCGATGATGAGGATTCACCACACTTTAGTTATTAATTATTACCTTAGGGCAAAGGATGGATGTAATTTGGAGAGGATAATACATATACCCTAATACAAGAACAATAAGACCTTTTTTACTTTTTAAGAACTGTTTAACAAACGCCCAAAAAGTTGAAGTCACTTGGATGAGTGACGAAACGTTTCTCCCACTGAAAACGCTACGTCCAGATGAACAGAATCAACTTTTTGGGATTTACTTACCTGGATAATTGAGCATACATCAAGATGTTTAAGAAACGGTTTGAAGAGGAGAAAAACAACACAGACATGTGCAGACCTGCTTTTAAATAAAACATCATTTTGCAGATTTATTTGAGTTCACACCTTGTGGAAAATGAATCAACTAAAAATAGGCCACTTTCAAATAAATAAATAAAACGTAGCAGTGGCAGAATAATTTAAAAATATAAAGAATAATTATGAAAACTATTTGTATGTAATTATGACTTCAGTTCATTTCAGTGTGCTGGCACCTTGTGTTTTTTCATCAAGACGCAGGCAGCAATCAACCGTCCAGCCCTGAGCATAACATTAAACTACATCAGCTCAGGGTCCACAATATATAGATATTTATTTCAAAATAATAACACATTAAATGATACTGTTCTCACTGTGTTTCTGTTTCTGAGTGTCACTGCAGAGCTTCTCCATATCAGGGCTGTAAGAAGTCACTTTAATATTCACTCAGGACTGCACAGTGTCATCAGTGAGGAAAGAGCCCTGTTTGGACTTCATGTAGTTCATGTTGAGAAAACCTGCTCGCATAAGTATGTGGATCCAAAGATGGACAGGACTCCAAAATATAGAGTGAAATTACACTCAGAAGTGTTGCAAATGTGTACGGTATGATCCACATGCATAAACTAAGCTTTATAAATGTGTGCAATGATTTGAGGACTCACACACGCGTGCTTCAATCCACACAGAAATACAAAGTTTTACGTGAGGTCAGATTGCTATTTTACAAATGTGTTCATCCAAACCTGAATAAATACTGATCATTTACGCACAATTTATTAAGTTCAGCTTCACGAATCCGATAATTTTACCTTTCAAAAACCTTTCTGTGTGTACAGATGTTAAAACTACACGTAACATTTCCCTCGGTTGCTCACAAAACCTTAAATATGTGTGGAGGAATCGCCTGATACGCACAGATCATGTCACACACCCACCTGAGGTTTGAGAGTTTAACACTGCCAGCTTCGCACAGATCCACAAGTGTAAGCTGCTTTCAAGTTCCAGTGTGAAACAAATGTGTACAAATCATTGCTTGTGGATCATGTTGTACGCATTTGCAAACCTTCTGAGACATTTCTTTTTTTCATGCTCTCATAAGTATCAGAATGGCAGATTTATCCCCAGATCCGCAGCTCTTAACTGTGGTACAGAGTCATTGGCTGATGCTTGGTGCTCTGAGTTTGACTTGTAGCTGCTAACTAGCTTTCTGCTCTGGGTCAACTTATGGCAAAGTGCAGAGATGGAGAGAGGTGTCAGACCAGCAAAACTTGATTCCTCTGGAGGCGGTGAACACGGTGACCAGCTCAGTACTAACATTTCACTCACAGCTGGGCCCGTTAGTCTCTCTTTGCCTGCAGTAGTTAATACTTTTCTTTTTCTCACTCTGTAAACTTTATACTGTAGATGTTACTCTCACACTCGCATAGTGCTTAAACTCTGCTTAATGAAGATGTGTGGAATTGCTCAAAGGCATTGTGGGGGATGTAGGCTGGGGGAGGATGTGGCCGCAGAGTAAAAATGTCATCTTTGTGTTTGCTTTGTGGCCTCGGTTGTTTGGAGGAACCTCAGTGAGGACGAGGATCAACGAGCCCTCCGGGTTCTTCGTGGACAGTGTTGCAGTCACATGGTCATGTGACCGAACCTCGGCATCACACCCACAGGGCTCAGGTCTATGCTTGCTCTCATGTGACGCACAGAAGGGCATCCCAGCTGATTGAAGAGTCTGCTGGCAGTGGATGAAGGATCATCTCAGTGAAGCTTAAAGCGTGAACGCAGCATGAGCGTCAAACGAAGCATCTCAGCGTTCTCAGCTTTAGATGAGAGGATTAGGAGAAACTTCCCGAGGCTGTTGATGGTTTGTTTTCACCAGCACGAGCTCTGCATTATCAAACTGTCATGATTTGTCATGGGACTGGGAAGAAAAGTGTCTCTGTGTATGCATTTTTCCAGTCATCCTCTCAGTTCAGAAGGATTTAAAGATGTTTATCAGCAGGGCCGCTGATGGAGATCTGTCTGAGCTTAAGGAGTTTAAACCAGTTCCTGCTGTTTGTTTCACCTGTTGTAGGTTTACCCAGGACCAGTACTTGATATTAAAATGATAAAACTGGCTCAACTTGTGGTTATTTTCAAGTAACTGGTCTGATAATTGTCTGAAACATTATCCAACCCTGGATTCAGCACCTCAGTCATGTAGCAGACAGTTTTTGGAAGTAAACAGAAAAAACACAAAAGGAAAACAGGTGCAGAGATTTAAAATTAAATATGAAAGTAAACAGTCAGGGGAATTATAAATCAGTTACTGATTTCATTTTTGGCAGGTTTGGGCCTCTGTAGCTCTGGTTTAAACTTCAGAGGTCAGAGCACTTGTGGAGCAGTGCAGTCAGCTGACCGATGTCACATTTGCACACCAATTCCCGACCTTAATCACATACTGTCACAGCCCCGCTCTCAGCCTTCCTCTCACCTCTCCACCATAAATCTCTCCTCCTCTTCCTCCCTCTGCTCCGTCTAGGCGTCACATAAATTCTGCTGCTGACGTTGAAATCTTAATCTTGGGTTTGACTTTCCCACAGAACGCTTCGATAAATCATATGCAACTGGGACAGAGGGGAAAATCCACAGCCTGCTGCTCAGCAGGACTTTGGTCTTTGCTTTATCGCTGTGCAGACTGTCGGCAGAAATCGGTTCACAGGTTAAAATGAAACTTGCAGATGTTCTTGTGGTTAAAATGTGAGAAGTTACAAAAGTTGTTGCAGAACGGTGATTTCAGCAGAGATGCTCGTAAATCGTTGGTTTAACTTCTGGTCAAAAGGGCACGTGCACAGAGCTGAAGAGGTTTCAGAATATGTTTGAAGATTTATCTGCTAAAATAATCTCAGTACAGATATTCTCATGTTAGACTACAACCTTTATTTTATTACACCATCCACCAGTTTGTTGTGCATATTTTCTAGTTTATTTAATTTTATAAAGCTTTTGTTTTACAACCCCAAGTCCAAAAGAAAAGTGACAGTGTGTAAAATGTAAATGGAAAAAAAAAAATCAAAACAGAATGCAATGATTTGAAAATGTCATGAACCCATGTTTTATTCACAACAGAACACAGGACACATATAAATGTTTAAAATGAGACGATGAACCATTCAGCTGCATCAGTGCTGAAAGTTATACACAAGTATCAGAGCAGCATCTGCTCCCGTCCAGGCAGGGAAGGCCTTCATATTTCAGCAGACCTGCCTGCAGTCAGGACCTTACACCAGCCAAAACCAACATCAGCATCACAAAACAAAAAATATGGCAAAGCAGACTCAGGATAACAGCAGCCCAGTTGTTTACAGACTGTAGTTAAAAGAAGGGATGCTGCAGTGTGGGAAACATGCCAGTTTTATTGAGACACGTTGTTGGCATCAAATTTAAAATGAGTTAATATTTTTATTAAAATGGTTCATTTTCTCAGTTTAAACGTGACGTGTTTTCAGTCTTTTACTGTAAATCGAGATTCTGAGATTTGCAAATCATTACATTCTGTTTTTATTTACATGACAAACTGCTTTTGCTATTCAGCATTTTTACTTGTTTAGTTTAATGGAAATTTATTGAGCTTTTTTTTTCTTTTTTCTTTTTTTAAGCCAGTCTATTTTGTTTAGTATCTTATTTAACATTTTCTGTTTTTATTTTTGCTGAGATGACTCTGTGTTGTAGCATTTTTCTTATTCAAATTGAGTTGGTGAAATTATTAAAATAATCATGTCGTCCTCTTCCTCTGCAGGCGTCCTTCCTCACAAAGAAGCTGAACATCACAGGAAAAAGAGTAAACCTCGCCATATGGGTAAGGCTGCATTCGAAGCAGGTTTTTTTTTCTGCTGATTTTCTGAATAAAGTTCGGGTGTTAACTTTGTCTAATTGTGCAGGACACAGCGGGTCAGGAGCGCTTCCACGCATTAGGTCCCATCTACTACAGAGACTCCAATGGAGCCATCCTAGTGTACGACATAACAGACGAAGACTCCTTTCAGAAAGTATGTTTGAAAACTAAAGTTTGATGATCCAACATCATAAAAGCAGACTCTCGACAACACATCATTATGGAAATGACAAAACAGCAGTGGAAGCTAAACTCTTAAAAAAGCAAATAACCAGTGATATGTCCTTTTACCCATAACCTTGGAGCAGCTATATAGAAGCTTTACAGTTCATCCAGGAAATAAAGTTTCTTTTTTAATAATTTACATAAAGTAAAATCTAAAATCAGTTCATCAAGACAGTTTGCATGGCTGCTGGTGATCACATGATCCTCTGGATTGAAAAAGGTCAATCCAAAACAATCAGTGTTTTGTTATGGACAAATATTTAAATGTTCATTAAAGAAATTGTATTTAATTTAAACTTTTAGGACAAAATCTGAATTGCTCAGCTATAGTTTGGTAATCAGAACAGAAAACTGCAGTCAGAGTATTTCTAGTCTTAAGATGATGTTCATGACATTGAGTAAACATTAAGATTGAGTTTATTTCTCTTAGAAATAAAAAGTTTAGTTTTTCTGTCAGTCTTTGGACGTTTAACCCTTTGTTTCTCAGAATGTTAATTGTGATCGTAATGTTGCTCTTTCAGTTCCTGTCTGTATTATAATGACTTGTAAGTATCTTGGTTTTTTGAAGGGTTTATTTGACCTGAGTGCTTTGCTGTCGTTGCAGGTGAAGAACTGGGTGAAAGAGTTGAGGAAAATGTTGGGGAACGAGATTTGTTTATGTATAGTAGGTAAGTTATCTGAAAGTGGTGGAGACCCAAAAGGGAGCTAAAAGAGATGAACACAAACATTACTCAAAATTAGAACTGGTTTAATTTTTGTTTTTTCTATGGAAGTAAAGAATAAGTTAATGAAAACCAAGTGGGCAAAAATATTGATTAATAAAAGTGCAAAGGAGCATTTGGTTCATTTTAAATAGGTGTTGTTTACTGCCTGCATTTTGCTCACCTACATTAGGAGTCGTTGTCTGGGACAGCTTACGTGCTCATTCTGTCAGTGATTCAAAGAAGATATTGAGCAGATAAAATTACTCCTTAGTTATTGCCTCTGAGTCTATGGAGAGTCTGATCTGGCTGGTCTTCCACTTACTTTAGTAAAATGCCAACATTTTGATACCTGGGATGCGGCTATGTTTTCACTACTATACCGTCTTGATGCATGCTCAATCATCCAGATGAACAGAATCAACTTTTTGGGTTTTACTACAGTACTTTCTAAAATGCCTCTGTTTGAGTTTATCAAGCTTATATTGTTTGTGGCATTTATGACAGATGTTCTAAAAAGTTCTGATTGTTGTCTTCAGTCGTTTTTATTGAAAAATGAGGCAGTCAGACTCCCATCTGTGAGTTTTAATGGTTGCTTTTGATGTTGAGCATTTCTCTGAAGGCTTCTGCAGCGGGAAATCTTACTTCTGTAGGTTGTTAGTCATGGCTCACTGTTAAAGATCGCAAAATGGTGACCAGAAGTGGAGAAATTATGGTAGGATCAAAGCCTATAACGTTACAATACTGGTTTGGCAAGGATAATGGAAAGCTGTGTGAAATATGCTTCTGATTCATGTAAACTGTGAAAAGCTGCAAGTTTTTCAATTCATGGTAGGAAGCACTTTTATGATTTAAAAATATCACAGCAATATATCTAAATATACGATTAGTCAGTTGAAGGATAAACATTTAGGGGGTAAAAATGCACAAACACGGTCCAGGCATCCAGTTCGGGGACTCCAGTTAGCTGAGGTGAAGCCTAGCAGACAGCTAGCAGCTACAGCCGCCTGTAGCTGTCAGTCAAAGAGGCCACGCCCCTAATAATACAAACTTTAAGCCTTTAACAAAATCCAAATTAAGGAGTTATAAAGATATGAAAAGAAATGACCTTTAGAGTCCAGTTTGTGTATCGGGCTGTAAACATATTTATCTCTGCTGTAAATCTGGATATTGTAACATGGAGCCTCTAGTGGATGTTAGAGGAACTGCATGTTTTTGGCATCTACGCAATGGTTTTATTTTCACCCTGTAGACAGACGCATTAAAACAAGGGGACGAACATAAGGCCTGGGGGCCAGAATCGGCCCAGCAATGACTTCATCCCAGCCACTGGATGCCTTTGGAAACTGTGAAGGAGGGCATACATTTTGGAGTTTAAACTGTATTTTCATAAATTTTACAGCTTGTCCCACTGATGCCCTACATTGCTCCCACACCCAATCATATCACAGTAATAAAGTAGTAGATAAATCATCGTATCATAGATCATATCTATATTGAAATGTTTTCTGGTTATTTTCTACAGTGAATCTGCAGTAAGACAAACTCACCATGTAAAATGAGTTTGACATCCCTCCATTGAAAGGAAGCTGGCTGAAATAAAGTGAAATGATCCTTTAAGGTGTCAGCAGCAGCAACTTGACTTAAATATCAGCAATGACTCGCCTCTCTCGCATCAACACTGTTGTTTTCTGATGTGGTTAAAACAGAAGTAGATTTGAGGGTTGGCTGGGAGTTTGGTAAATGGTGTGGCTCATGTTAACACATGAGCTGAGAAGAAAAACAGAGAAAACAAACCTCATGAGCAGTGTTTGTTTTTAAGTTTTCATGTCACGCACACTGGACGTTTGGGCCTCTTCTGTTGCTCCTGTTGCCATAGCTGCTAAATATCATGTTGTTAGTCCGTGTGTGGCTTCATGGGGGAAGTTTATACAGTTGTAACTGGATTATGTTGGTGATGTTGCATGTGTCATGTGTTTGGACCCCATCGTACAGTTATCAAATCTGCTGTATGGAAATGTGATTTTGCTTTTAATTAGGCTCCATGTCACATGAGGTCGGTCTTCAAAGTGCTCCCTCTGAGCTGAGCGCTGCATTGTTAATGTACCTGTTAAATCCAGTTCGGAGTTCAGATGCCTGCACCCTGCACAGAAATATTCAAATCATTACTGTGTGGGTGTTTGCATCTATAAATAGATGTCACAGTCAGCTCGGGTGGATTTGCATGCAGCTATCAGTGGCTGAGAAAATAACTTCTTAGCTTTAACACTCAGTGTTATACATATTTTTCACAAAGTTGTACTTTTACAAAAACCTCTTTGCACTTCAGAAGGAACATGTTTTCCTCAGTGGCTGGTGGAGACCCAATCAGAGCTAAAAGTGAACCTAAGCAGTAAATATTAACTTGATGTTTGAGAGGCAGCAAAAAGGAGCTGGAGAGCTTTTTAGGGAGCAATGATCAGTGTTTATATCAGGGGAACAAATGACTGTTAGAGTGAAAGTGCTCACTGTAGCTTTCGGTTCAAGAATTTGAATGAATGTCTGATCACATCAGACTTGTGAGGAACAATGTGGTTTCTGTTGTGGAACACTGGGAGAGCTCTTCATCCTCATGAGGATCTGCGGGAGTTCAAATTCGGTCTGTAATTGTTTTGTGGACTCTCAAAACCTCCTGCTGGGAGCGTTCAGGAGTGTGTGGTATCGTTCCCGTACAGCCGTAGTGAGAGCTCGATTTGCATCACACTCATTCTCAGTAGGTGTTGGAGTCTGACAGAGCTGCTCTCTGTTTGGAGTTATTGTTTGTTTTGTTTTGTTTGTAGTTTTTCTGGACAGAATTTCTCAGCACAGTTGAGGGGCGAAGGGTGTCGGGTATGGTGGTCTCAGGATCTCATCTTTTTTGCAGACAATGTGGTTCTTCAGCTTTATCAAGCAGCAACCTCCACCTGACGCTGGGGTGAGGCCAGATGTGAAGTGGGAGGGAAGATTGTGAGCACCTCCATGTCTGAGGTTGTGGTTCTTGGTTGCTGCTCTAAGTGGAGTTCAAGTATCTCAGGATTTTGTGGATGAGTGAGGGAAAGAGGGAGCAAGAGCTGTACCGATCTGTTGTGGTGAAGAGAGCTGAGTGTGAAAGTGAAGCTGGTGATTTACTGGTCGATCCACATTCCCACAGCTTGGCTCCGAGCTCTGGGTAGTGACCGAAACAATGAGATCACAGATACAAGTGCCAGAAAACAGCTTTGTGTTCGCTCTCTCTTAGAGACAGGGTGAGGTGGAGCTCAGAGTAGAGCCACACCTCCTCCACATTGAACGAAGTTAGCTCGGGTGGTTTTGGGCACCTCAACTAGAAGGAGAGCCTGGAGCGGACCCAGGATCAGGTTTGGGAACGCCTCGGTGCTCCACCAGTAGAGCTGAAGGAGGAGGCTGTGTGGAGGGAAGTCTGAGCATTTCTGCTTAGACTGATGGAGACCCGTCCATCATTTGGAGATAATGTGATTGATTACTTTTGCATGCAGCTAACTGACTGGATGAAGATTGTCTTTGGTGGACTACAGCTGCTAATCACAGATTATAAAGTATAACGTGCTGTTACCTTAAAGTGAGTCTTAAAATGGCCTTCGTCATTTTAAGAAGAAAAAAAGTACTTTGTGACTGAAGGTTTGTTTTCTTTGCAGGTAATAAAATTGATTTGGACAAAGACAGACATGTTTCAGTGGAAGAGGCTGAGAGGTAACAGCTGCTGCTTATTGGTCATTAATATTTTTATTATGAATAGTAAATATAACAAAGAAAACTTAAAGTGAACATCATTATTTTATATTTCCCCGCTGAGCTGCTCGGCTGTGAGCAGCGACGATGTCCTGTGTCTGAACAAAGTTTAATGGCCACTCTTATGTTCGTGTGCAGTTACGCCGAGTCGGTGGGAGCCAAACACTACCACACATCAGCCAAGCTAAATAAAGGCATCGAGGAGCTCTTCCTGGATCTGTGTAAAAGTAAGACCAACAACATTTTTTATTTTTGTCAGAATCAAAAAAATCAAAGAGTAGCAAACTTTATATTTTGGTGGCTTAAAGAACAACTTTTACAACATATTTCTTGTTAAAAGGTACATGATTTATTCTTTAATTATAAAAACATTTAGTTAAATCGCCTGATTTACTGGCAGCTTGTTCAACTCACGTTAGTTTAATTAATCATATCCTTAGAGATTATTGTCATAGACAGGTGCAGAGCATTATAAACAGTGTTATGAGCAGGCCATCATCACTGATTTGATGCCCCTCGGAAAAAGGCCTGTAGAGCAAAGATGCACCACAGTTCTGCTTTTCCTTCCAAAAGCTGTAACACTATACGTATAAATTAAGACGTCATTTTATGTTCACAATCAAACATTTAAATTAGAACTTTAGATTTTTTTCCAAGTCAGCACCAGTTTACCAGAAGTTTGTTTTTAT
Source organism: Tylochromis polylepis (assembly GCA_015107715.1). Lineage (NCBI taxonomy): Eukaryota > Metazoa > Chordata > Actinopteri > Cichliformes > Cichlidae > Tylochromis > Tylochromis polylepis. The sequence goes on from VVHJ01023341.1 coordinate 22,655, forward strand.
AAATATAATCATGCTGAAAATGAATCTGGCCTTTTTAAACATCTCTGTAGTTACACCTTCAAAGCAGCAGATGGCGCTTGTTAGTATTCTGTGCCAAAGGTGCTCTGTTAGACTGAGCTTCAGCAGGTCATCCTGACACTGGCCCTTTCCCAAAACCTAGGATGCTTCCTATGTAGCATGTTTCTGACGGCCGATGACGTCACAGCGACGCGATGAAGGCTGTCCCAATTCCAAAGATGCTTCAAATGCGGCGACAAATGCGTCCTTCATTTCCCTGGATTTGAAGGATGGGTCAGGTGTATCCTGCGTGGCCCAACCTATCCCAGAATTCATCGCGCGGCCCAGCCAAGTCCAGTTTCCACCAATGGCGGCAGCTACGGAGGCGGTACAAACGGCGGCGGAGGACAGCTACATTTGCAGATGCAAGTTTCTGGGTCACAACATAAACTTCTAAGATATTTCCAGACGCGAATGTAGCTGTGTAAACTCCAAATATCTGCTCGATTCATCAAGACATCACATCCTTGCAAAAGTGCTCTGACGCTTTCGGAGATGGCTTGCTAGAGCCGGCTAAACACCGGACTCCCGGTGCATAGCCGTCAGACCC
>VVHJ01023343.1:1650-15488 GCA_015107715.1 Tylochromis polylepis
TCAAAATTTATTTTAAAAAAAAAATGTGTTTTAAAAAAAAAAAAAAAAAAAAAAAAAAAAAAATATGAAGGGATGGTCAGATGAAAAGGATGATTATGACAGAAGCCTGAACTTCTGGCTTATTTTGATCAGCAGACACGCATAATATTGAGCTGTGTGAGAAAGTCCAATAACACAGATATTTATTTTCTCCCATATATTGTACCAAATTGCTGTAACTGTCAATAAATGCAGTCTTTTCTTAAATGACTAAACTGCACTTGGGTCAATACCTGTTATTTGACTTTCACTGCCAGGTTGGTCTTTAAACGCACCTGTACTTTAACAAATGTAATGCTCAATTCAGGAAAGACAACCTTCACCTAGAAGTAAAAAATAATTTGACAGAAGTCACAACAGTGTTGCACCCAATGCAGATCAACAAGTCGAATTAGAATATAGTTCACCTGAGCACCCTTCCACTGTAGGCAATGATGACAATATGATGATGCTGATTATATCTTCATATATTTTCAAAGGTCTTCAGAGTATTTAAGGTGAGAATAAAAAGAAAAACAAGAAGGTATAATGAACCTTTGAGTTGCAATTTGTGTTGTTTACCAAAGAAATTTCTGTTCTTAGCACAAGTTAATTGGACAATAATGAGATAACAATAAGATTTGGCTCCCTACCTTGTAATTTCTTTTTGTTGCTAACCAATCAGAGAATCTCCAGGGGAGCCGGTGTTTCTTCACCAGCCCAAAACTGTGAGGTTTGATTTTGGTAGTTTGTTAAGAAAAGAATCAGAATTAAAGCTGATTTACTGGGATGAAATTTTGGTCCCCTCTCGATGGGTGTTTTCTTTCTTTCTTTTCTTTTTTTCTGCCTCAACTAAAAATGAGTTGGCTCTTGTCATCCAAGTTTTAATCCCTGAAGGTATTCATTTATTTATATATTATTAGAAGTGTTATTTATCGTCTCATAAGCTAATTACCATGTATCAAAGCAGCAGAAGTACTGGAAGACCAACAAAAATAGTTTGCATGTCAATACTTAATTCAATTATTTGCACAATATTACACTATACAACAGTAATAAAATATTTTTTTCTGTTAAATTATGTGTAGTTAACTTTACTAATTTATCGATCTTCAGCTGATCTTGTGTGAAACTGATATCTTTAATGTAACAATAACATTTTTTAATACAAGCATAAATGATTAAATATAAAATTGTAACGTGAAAACAGCGGAAGAATCAGGTAAAGCTGAACGAGAAGAGCCACTCAGATCTGTTGTTCTCCTTAAGGAGCTTTATGCTGAGTTTCATCTCATTACTCTGGTGTGTGGCCTACAGTGACGCCGTTTTGGTTTCTGTTAACATCATTTCATCCACACGAGGAAGCTGTTTTTTTTTGTCTTTTAAAGCAAAAACTCTCTGTGCACTCCCAGTGCAGTACTGAGAAATACACTTACCTTCTAGCTGGTGAGCAGTGCAACATCTAGGATTTGAACAGATGCAAATGGTGCAGACAAAAGGAAAAGAGCGTTGACTGAGTGGAGAGTAAACTTCTGTTCATCAAGTGGTCAGAAGAGCAAATGAACTGCAGTCTTACAGTGAAAAAGAAACTGTTGATATGAAATGAAGTGAAAGTTGCTGTATTGTCAATATTGTTTCCCTCCCAGTATATTGGTTCTTTATACTTTTGCCTGAGTTGATTTGTGTTTCGGAGAAGTGATCATCAGTGCATAATGTACACATTTCTCTCCCTGTCTAAAGTTTCCAGATGGCTCATGGAAGACCGTGGATGAGGGCTGAGCTGTAGTGGGGACAGAAGGCTTCGAGGCCTGCCTGTCGTCGCCTGGCTGACTGCTCCATCGAGGTGAGGTACCGCTCTCACTGGGGCACAGAACGGACCGAGGAAAGGTCCCTCCTTACTCACCCCTGCCCCCTTTCCACCCTCACCCCCAACCCAGGCACATACGCTCTGGACCATGTCTAGCGGGCTATCGGAGGGTGGCCAGACAGAGGACCTGGAGCGGAGTAGCTGCAAACAGGACTCTCCTGTTATAGAGCGCCGAAACCGCAGTGGCATCATCAGTGAGCCCCTCAGTAAGAGCCTTAAGAACTCCCGTACCCTCTCCCAGTATACAGCGGTCTCCTCTGCCACCACCAATGGACATACAGACAATAGTGAGACTAAGAGCCACCCGGCCAAGCCTCAGCCCACCCCGCAGCCCCAACCCACTGTCTCTGCACTGACAGCAGCCAAGTTGGACCGAACCCTAGAACAGGTTCTGGAAGGACAGAATGGCCTGCTGCACTTTGCCCAGGCAGCAGCACTGTTAAAGCGAGCCGGTATGGAGCACATGCTCCTGCCTGGGGGAATGGGAGTGGGAGTTGGCGGTGGAGACGCAAGCTCGGGGGCTAGCGATTTGGAGGGTACGTCTGTCACGGACGCCGTAGGTGGTCCTGTTGACTTCCCATATGGAGTAGGGGGTGGCTTCCCCTTCAACCCGGGGCTTTTCATCATGACGCCGGCTGGAGTGTTTCTGGCGGACAGCGCGCTGCACATGGCTGGCCTGGCCGAGTACCCAGTGCAGAGCGAGCTGGCCTCTGCTATCAACTCCGGTAAAAAGAAGCGAAAACGTTGTGGGATGTGCCCACCTTGCCGACGGCGGATTAATTGTGAGCAGTGCAGCAGCTGCCGGAATCGAAAAACGGGCCACCAAATCTGCAAGTTTCGCAAATGTGAGGAACTGAAGAAGAAGCCCTCTGCTGCTCTGGAGGTAAGACAGTGTTTGTTATGATGTGCCATTGCTTAAGGGGGCCATTCTGAAATGTCTGATGCAGAAGGTCACTCATAAGCTATTCGGATGCATTGGATGCATACCATTCATTATTTGTAAAGGTAAAGAAATATGAGCCACACAGTTGTAATTATTGGCTTTAAGATTTGTAGCTGGGAACAGGGAAAATCCAGAAACCTCTGTAAAAATTGCCACAAAGGCTTTCAAACTTTACAAACAAATCTGAGAATCACACTGGGAGGCACAAATGAGATTCATACCTGAATGTCCTTGCTCTTTAATGTGGATAGTACAGGGAGGTTTTTTGGTGGGGTGATGACTCCACAAGCAGGAAAATGACAGGTGGTGAAGAGTGCGGTGGGTAAGTTCATGCCATGGGGTCTCTTTAATCTGTTCACCATAACTAAACAAGCTCTGTGTCCACATTTTTTTAACTGGAAGACTGATTCACCGGCTAAAAAAACAAGCATATCATTTTAAAATGATGCTACTTAATGTAGGTTCCTTTACTAGAGCACTTTGGATTTGATCCCATATAAAACTGCCTTGTGTGTTCCTCTGTTTAACTGCCAGGAAATGCAAATATAATGGTGTGTATACAGGCAGAGTGGCAGTAATTGTAAATATGTGTACAGTATCCACGTAAGCTTACATGTGTGGGCATTTTTGTGTATGTGTACGCATGTAACAAGGTCCATCTGGCTACAGAGCTGTCATCTGGAGCACCAGGTGTCAGCGTGGTACATGCACCCCCACCTAACCCCCATCTCAGCCCCCCCCAGCCTTCGTCGCCACTGTCCTTCTCTCCTGTGACACTCCTGTTCATCTAAATGACACTCTGAACTTCCTGTCTGTTTCCGCCGTCACACTCAATGGCCTAACTAACTCTGGCTGCGGTGACAGAATGACCAATCATGAAATCCATCTCAGCAGATGTTCCATCTCAAAGGAAATAAACTTTTGTGATCAATGCCTAATAGTGTCACTTTGGCGTTACATAATGAATTGACAGATATGTAACCCTGTGAACCAGCAGAGAGGCCGCTGGTGTAATTGACACAAACTGGATCTATGATTCCAACTGCTAATAGCTTTACCACTTTCGCTTTCTGATGTTGATTAAGGGTGACAGCTTGGCCTCATCCTAGCAGGCTGAAGGTGTTCAGTCTCCATGTGCTGACTTTGACCATCCACAGTCAAACTTGATAGCATGTTCACTGGACACTTTGAGTAATGCAGTCATCTTTTAGCCTGTGTGTACACTTTAATGTGACGCTAGAAAGGGATTAGTTTAGTTTAGCTTGATTAATGGAGGTTAATGTAGCTCTTTAACCCTTTAAGATTATGTCTTGCTAAGCAACCAACATTAAAATATACAAGTCCCCAAAACAACATGTTTGCATTCAGTAACAAAACTGGTTCTACCATCAGGAATTATAACTCTTGTCTAGGGCTGCAAGATAATGGCTAAAATAATAATCAAGGGGATTTTTTTTTCAATATTAAGATCAATATTAAGATTTGCTGATTTTAGAAAAAAAAAAGAAAAAAAAAGGTGTCCCTCCTTCCCCTAAATTCAGGGAATCTCTTAGACGAAAATAAAAAAACTGCAATAAAACCAAACAAAATTCTGTTAACAGGGCACTACTTTCACCTTTACACTGTGCTACATTCATAAACTGTGCTTTAGTATTCTTTAAAAAATCTTTAGTGACAAATAATATAAAATCTTGCACTACATTCATTGTTCCTACATGATGGATTTGAATTAAACTTGTAGCAAAGTAGCTTTTGCTGGCTGTAGCTTTTGTCCAGTATGTTGACTGTTTTCTGGAAACAGTCATTACTCACTGTGTTTAGTGGACACACATCTTTAGCCAAAGATACTTGGTGATTTCAGTGCGTCTCCGTGAGCTGGATACGTTGAGACATCGTTGCGGCTGGCTTTCACAGACGTCTGAGCTGATGTTGGACGATTTATGTTAGCAGCAACAATGCGCTGTTTTCCTTGGCCTTAATTATATGCATTAAACGCCTCAGTTTGTGGTGTCTTCTCAGGCGTTTCAATAAGTTTGTTGTGTTTCTTTATGGGGCAGACACACAATGCTCTGTGCATGTGATTTCTTCTTAGTTAAAAGTATTTCCAGAAAACAGCCTGTCTTCTGTCGTGCCGGACGTTTGAGGTTTTTTCCCTGTTGTTTATCTGTTTTCGTGCACTGTTACTCGTCCAGACTAGTCCAGGTCAAGCGACGTGGTGCAGGGAACATCTGTGATTGGCACGTGTCGGGCGCCGATTTGCATTTTAAATATTGCTCAGTCATGCTCATTGAATGGTGAGAGGCCAAAACTGTGATCAAGATTACAATTTGATTAATTGTGTGGTCCTAATTTTGTCTGTCTAAAGCAAAGGATGAAGTCAGGAGTCTTTTTTCTTCTTCTTTTTTTTCCTTAAGTCTGCACAGAGAGGTACTACTACTACTCATTTTCTATTTCAGAGCATCACAGTCAGTGATGCTGTCTTTGTCCAATGAGCTCAGTCTTTCCCAACCCTAACCAAGTGTTTTTTTTGTTATAGCCATGATATAGAAATACCTAAAACAAAACAAAAAAAAGATCAGAGTCCATCCATAACAAGGGGAAACCTCCACAAATCTTATCCATTGCATTGGTTGTCAGCATGTCAGACAGAAAAAGGGCTTCTACTGTCTGTGTAATTTGAAAGAATAGTGACTCAGCATTGATTTAATCTTATTTATCCTTAGAGGACTGACTGTTTCTGAGTGTAGATTTTGCCTGGTTTGACTGACTTTAGAATTACGATGAGTTGTAATTTGTACTTTGACAGCACTCTTAGTAATATTTTTTTATGCAGTGTGTGAATAAATGTAAAAAAGGAAATAACTGGCAACAATTAAAAGTTTACATAAATGCTAATGAAGTAAAAACCGTTTACAAACACGCCATAACTTGTTAATGGCCCGTCCGTGAGCTGAAAGTGTGAAAGTAACCTGGTCAGACACGACCATTGTTAGGGGAAAACAGCCAGATGTTCCCCGATGCTGAAAATCAGACTGATCTGTATGAATATTATCATTTTGCTTTTGCCTCTCGCATTATTCAGATTCAAATTGATGAGAAGATCCATTTGTCTTTGTCGATGATTCACCAAAAATGGTGAAATGTGTCAGCTTGCTATGTAGGTGGTGCGGCTCAATGTCTCTTAGAGAAAAGGATTTAATTTTAATTTATGATTTGCAATTGATGTTGTCATGGCAGTTAGCCTAACACCAGTTGTTCACACCACGGATGCCAAACCCGAGGGGATTGGAATAATCACGGTAGTTGACGGTAATATGGGTCATCATGTTATTTGGAAGGGCGCAGCCTGCTGATGTTCCCAGTGGCCACCTCATATGAAAGAAACACCAGCATAAACCTGGCAAAGCTTTAAGTAGAATGCAGTCTGATTATTGACTTTAGTAATTACTTGCAATTAATTTATTTAATAACCCTGTCAAACAGTTTCCTCAACTTTTTCCTGACCAGATATGGGAAGGCTAATCTTTTATTGCAGCTTAATTAAATGTGAAAAATAATACAGCAATATAAGAATAATGAATATTGTCGGTGTCTCTTATTACATCATCTCATGATAGCATCTGCAGAGCAGTGTAGTTGACCAGAGCAAGCCGTGTGCTTTCAAAGTCAAGCATTGCCTGACCTAATCCATTAGTAGCTGGAGTAAACATGAAATATTGTCACTTTTCACTTCACTGAATATGCCACAATAAAGTTGGCTGGTACATCAAATATTAAATAGAACAACAAGTGCTTTGTTGTTGTGCAACAAAGTCTGACTTCTGTTGAACAATGCTGCAGTGCCACCGTGGATGTGTGAGTATTTCTGCAGATCCACAGATGCAGTGAGGCTACCTTTGGAAAAAGGTGGGAAACGTTCATGTTAAAGTGACTGGCAGTCTACCCACACGAGAAACAAACTTAAATTTCAGTCTTTTAATCTTTTTGAGGTAATCCCTCTGATGCTGCTTTATAAACCTAGTGGTCTTATTAATTCAAAGAGGTCTGCAAGCTGTTAAGCCTTTGCCCTGAATGTTATTTGATATCTTTTCCCTTGGAACAGAGCTCTGCCAGTACTACAAAAGTTTCATTTTTGTCTGTCTTTGTTCTTAAGTCTGCAGATCTTGTTTAGCAGGTGATGAGATCACAGATTAAAGCCCGAACTGCACTGTCAGAGTGTGATGTCATCAGTACATCACACTCAGAGACTGAGATTCACGAGGAGGGAATCGTGTCAGAAGAAAGAGCAGAGATTCAGCGTTATTCACAAATGTCTGTACTGACTAGATGCTGTGAAAATGTGTTTCACGCAGTATTTATTTATTTTTTTAAACACGGGCTTTAGAAGAGAACTTCCTACTTTCCATTAATGCATATTCAGGGCAACTTGGGCAGCACCTGCGCCAGAACAGAAGATCCTCCTGGCTTTCAGAGTCCACAGTGAGCTGCAGTGAGGCTCAGCTGTAGCTCAGACAGCCCCTAAGTGTCACATTTCCTTCCAATCAAAGACAGTGCAGCACATCCCCGTCTGCTGTGGCTTTAATACTCTGCGCACAGTTCCTAAAGGGGCATTATGTCTTATTTAACACATTGTGCGGTCAGTTTATCAGATGGTTTTGACTGTTTTTTTCGGCTCCTCTATGTGTGCGCACAGCTGCAGCTAGAAAAGACTGGCAGAAATATCCAGGCTTTGCTTCCCTGAATTTGCATTGAAAGGTTTTTCTTCTCGTGTTTGTACCGAGCCTATGAGCGTATACACGTCGGTACACAAGTGCAGTCCAGCAGCAGTGTGCTTATTTTAAGGGTGTTGACGGTTTCCATTGAAAGCTCATGGCAGCTCAAAGAGGAGCGTAAAATTGGCAAGTGAGGGGGAGTCAGTATGCTGAGGCCTTTGCCACCTCATAGCTCACTGGCTGAAGGTGTCTGGATTTATTCTGGGAATGTTACATTTGATAGAAATAAGTGGGAAGGCAGTTCCTTTCTGTGCTATGTCTGAATACCCTCAAGTGATGTAAGTCTCAGCGATGCTGTTCAGCATAAAAAAAGTCAAAGGAAAGCCAGGGTTAGGAAGTGTACCTTGATTTTACTTGAATGTCATTGTGTGCTCGGGATGTACTGTACTGGAGTGTGGGGACTACTTAAAAGATAAGACCAGCTGCTTTTTTTGGTCTTTGTCTACTCATAGAAGAGCGTGTTCTGTTATGAAATTCAGTGGTTGTGTGCTTCAGATGCAGCTAACACCTAAACATACAAGTGTTTTCCATTGGGAGCCACTTTGCCAGTATCAGACGTTGATATGGGAGTAGCATATTCCCTCATGGTCTTTCCTGGCTCCCAGACACTGTACATCAGGCAGTCAGGACAGCAGCGACTCACACAAAGTGACAGGCATGCAGACTGACACAGAGACACATGGACATGTGGGCAAGTTGCTGTGCGGGCAGAGGGACAAGTTAGAGTGGACAGTCAAGGGAGAGGTAGGCAGAACTAGAGAGACGAGGTTTTCAGGCAGCCAAGGTGTCGTACTCACTGCTGCTATAAGCGAAAAGGACCCATGAGGCCCCGGGGGGCAAAAAAAAATAATAAAAAAAACCTTAAATTTCACAGAATATCCTAGTTACTGCAACTTTAGGCCACATTCATTTTTCCTGAACTGCAGCATGCTCTTTCACTTTAACTTCACAATACAGCTACCTGACTGACTAATGGGCAATAACCCAACCAATAGGCAGGCTTCTTTCATACTTAAATAAATGGTCTGATGCCATGTAGGCTCTGTTTACAGTTTTATTAAATCTACCTATAATAGTGGTTCTGCTGTAGCATTTCCCACTGAGTATTGTTTTAATATAAAATATAAAAGGTAGAACAGTATTAATTAATGTGGTGTTGTATTGTGTCCATCCAGTGCTATAATCAGTCTAAAAGAAACAATAGCGATGTCTGGTCAGGCTAGAGAGGACTGACGTCTAAATGAATGGGTTTTGCAGTCAGATTTCTATAAATATTGTCAAAATTGTACACATCGAATACAGAAAAAAATCGGACACTTTGTAACTCCACGTTGGTCTAATATTTTTTAACTCGCGATGAATGATCAGTATGTCTGTGGTTATAGTCGGCTGTAAATGTAAATTATGCATGGCTGATATTTCTGAAGGGCCTGTAGTAAAAGTAGTAATGTCGCCTTGGTTATACCAGTGTCCAGCTCAAAAATTTAAATACAGTGGTATTAAATATTTTTAAAAGAAATGCTGGCTGGTTAGACGAGATCCAGATGCGCATAAAACTATTTTAAGACATATATGTTATACACAACAACACAACAAAATCTCCAGGTCTCTTACAGATGAATATTATTGTTTAAAAACACTGCTGAAACAGCCACGATATGTAGAGGCCTCTAAAAATCTTTCAGTTTGAACCTAGCTTTAAGATAGATGTCCATATGTCTTTTGATCTGGGATTAATTGGCGTAGGTCTGAAGGGTTAAAGTTAAAGATGATAAAGTGATACATTAGATGATGAGTAGAAAAGTAATCTGCAACTATTTTGCAACAAAAGGCAATTTAACCATGGTGCTTTGGACCGGGTAACATTTACACATCATTTTCAACAAACCACAGGTGTGAACTGCATTAATGCATTAGGATTCACACACAAGATTAAGATATAAATCATGGTATCTGCAAATCTCTCCTGTGCTTCCTGATGAGCTGCTCGGCTTACTACCAGACACGATTGTTTTGGTGGATGCCCCAAGCAGCATACCTTCAGTTGGCATACATTACAACTATTTGAAGTTTGCCCCCCAGACAGTGTGCTTTAGTAGTTTCACATCTGTTAAAGTGACATATCTGTAAAACACAGCCTTTAGGGTAACATCTTTACTGAAATGAAGACGGGACAGGAGACAGTCAGTTTGCAGGAGTCCCCTGGCCTTTTTAACATACTTGCAGGATCCGATCATGAGGGTCTCCAAAGTGAGAGAGTGGTGCAGATATTCGCATGTAGCACAAACCTGAGAAAATATTTGATAAATTAGTCTACACCAGACATGGAGGCAAGATTGACGAGGATCTAATAACAAATATGACACTGTGTTGTCACACAGCACACAGCTGTTAGCTACAGTTAAATTGCAATCCTCAGTAAAGGTTTGATGTGTTTACTGAACTCTAGTAAAGTGTGTTTGTAGGCATTGCTAATAAAACAAAATTAACTATGAAAATGACAGAATAACAGTTTAGCTGAAGTTAGCAACTCCATATTCCATGTCTGAAGAAGACTTTGGTCACATTATACAATTAATAAGTAACTGAGACGATAATCAGCAGACAAATCAATGAAGACAACAATTGATTATGTCAGTGGATGTGTATGGTTTAATAATAAATAATAAATTCAAGACCTTTGGGTTAATAGATCAGATTGTGTTTGTGTTATTACTCCGGTCCTGGCTGCGAGATGTGTTTAGTGGTCAAGTAAGAGGAATCGTATCAAATGTATTTACAATCAATCACAATCGACTCTTGGAAGGGAACGCTTGCTTAGGAAAATGCATCATCCCCTCAGCCAGACACACAGTGAATCTTTATGTCAGCTGGAGGTCATTCGTGTTTTTTGACTCGGTTGTTTTAAAGGTTTTTTTCTTTTCTGGTCGTTGTGAGCTACAGACGCTGCAACATCCCACATGTGCTTTTTGTTTCATTCCTTTTTTCTGTGGGTGTCTATAAGAAAGTAGTGAAAACTGTTGATGATAAAGCAATGAAAACAATAGCCAGAACATTCACTGGTGCCCTGGGGCCAAAACATGATTTCATGATAGGTTAAACTGGCTTCTGGGGATCAGTAACACAAAACAATAAGCAGTGTAACCGGAGCTCACTTAAAAAAAACATTCATTTCATTTGACTTTTGTGGTATAGTCCACACCGGTAAGACAAATGTGCACTCATTGTTTGAAAAAACACATCCATCGATTTTTAGTGATTGGCCACTTCACACCCACAGATCCCATCTGTTTGAACCTTTGCAATCAGTGTTGGTGAAAAAAGGGGTTTTCTATTCCTGAAACGCTGCCATTTTTCCATTGATTGCACATGTTTAATAATGAGGAAAAACGGTGTTTAAAGTTCGGTCGAGGGATGTGTTGTTTTTCCCTCCGCACACATTACGTCATGGTCAGTCTAGCCCATACCAGATTTTTGACATCTGCGACTGTGCCAGATGTTGCTGTGTCCTCTGTCCGTCTTCTTAACAGCTGAGTACCACCACAGAAAGGTCATCACAGAGATGGATGAGAGGCTAGCACACTTTAACACATGGATCATCAAATCATCTTAGATGTACATTGGCTGTTAACCTCTGGGTTTGTGGATTGTATTAATATTCATTTGAGTTAAAAAGGATTTGCTGACAGGATCAACTGAAAGCTGTAGGCAAAGATCAGGCTATGCTCAATTCAAACCTGCATCCGTAAACATGAGAAATTGAGACGTTGAGAGGCAGGCGTGAGCTACGAGCAGCGCTGTGATATTCTGTCAGATTATTCCTGTTTGAGTCAACATCACAAATAAAGCACAGTGTGGGTTATATTTGGCTGAGACCACCAGAATAATTACCTTGTTTGAATTCTTTTTACCCAAGCAAAAGTGTTTTATTTTTGTCAGCAGGAGTTAACTTGCAAAATGAAAGTACACGAAACCTGTGGAGCATGAACCCTGCTGTCATTCAGTTTCATGTCCAGATATGAACAATAGCAGTCAAAAGAACACTGTACTGCTGATTCAAGGGCAGAGGAATGGTTTAAGTGGGCCTGAAAAGTAATTAGAGCTGGCATTGTTTCTGGTTTCAAACAACCTTCTTGAACTAATGGGCCATTTGCTGCCGAGTTGCCTTTGTTGAAAAACTTATAATTTCACTGCAGCTGTGAAAAAGAGCTGCACAACATTTTACTGGAAAAAAAAATCAAATCTGATTATGTTCAGGTTACAAATAATTTTTTCATTTGAATTTCATTAGAATAGAAAAAAAATTGTTCTGCGGGGAACTATAAATATGAGGCCGGGACACACCTTTAGTGCATCTTTTGTTTACTTTTCCATGTCATTACGAGCACGTGTGTTTTTGTGTTTGCACTTGCAGTATGCGTGATTCCTTATGAAACCTTCTGCTGTTGAGTACTGATGGAGAAGTGGAAATGAATCCAGCGTTTATGAGAATTTTAGTTCAACAGTCTCGCTGTTTGGTGCGATTTCGGGGGTGTATTGTGAGTGTTGGTTAACGTGCCGCTGTGTGTGGAGGTGTGTGACTGTACTTGAATACATATTGGTTCGGTGTGAGAGTGTGTGTGGGTGCATAAATGTTTCCCGAGCTCCTCCTGCCTCGCTCCAGGCAGAGCCGGCCTAAAGGAAGAATCCGTGCTGCAGAATCGAGTTGCGCTTTGCAGGACGCCAGCCGTGCTGCGGCTCCAGGGACCCGAGCTGCTCTCTATCTCCCGGCTGGCAGGCTGCTGCTGAGCCCTGCAGCTGCATGCATGTGTGCCACTCCTGCTCAGTTCAATCAGACACACAGATAACCACAGCGAGCGAGAGGGAGAGTGAAGGGTGGGGGAGACGGGAAACGGCACCATCATTGATGATGGTGTGGGAGAGCAACGCGTGTGGTGGCTAAATAATAAATGTGGCATATTGGGTTTCGTGTGAAGCCAGGACTGAAGCCTGTTCCTGTGGTGCTGCCGAGGATAAAGATGTGAAGATTTCAGACCTAGTCATCTAGGGGTGGGGGATAGAAGTGTTGGATGACTGATTAGCTGTTAGACTTAATTTACATTAATCATTCCAGTCGATTGTCAATTGGAAATACTTCACCTTCATCTTAAGTTTTTTGTCCTCGTCTCTTGTATGACTGTTGCGAGATTACTAATTGAATCTCAACAAGTTGTCACACTATGGCCTCTGGTAGCAAACAATTTTACTTCATGCATTAAGCAATCACTGTTTCATTAACTACTCACTGGTTGGTGTCCAAAAATGAGGCTGAGGAACTTTCTGATAACTGGAGGGAAACATTAGACACGCCTTGATTTTCAAGTTTCAACAAATGTTTAGGAGATAAGTGGTGGATTTGACATTATCTTTGCAACGCCAAATAGAATGTGCTGCTTTTCATTAACAACTACACCCGCCTCTTCTCTCTGCTCTTCCCCTCTCTGCTCCTCTCCTCTCCTCTCCCGTCCCCTTCCCCCGTTTTCCTCCCTCTTTGTCTTCTGTTTCTCCAAGAAGGTGATGCTTCCTACAGGAGCGGCGTTCCGGTGGTTCCAGTAGGACTCCTCCTCCTCCTCCGCTCCCTACCCAAAGCTCTGCCATGAAGTGCAATGCCAACTCCTGGATTGTCTCCGGAACAGACACTGGCTAATAAACAAGCTAGCAACAAATAAAATTATAGAAAAAGAAACAAAAAACAAAAAAACTAAACTAATAAAAGCAGAAAAAAAGAGGAAAAAAAATCAGTCGGATAATGGATGCACCTACTTATTCCTTGAACCAAAAATGAAAACGTAAAGAAAAGCATCTATGGCAACTTTCATTCCCTTTTCTATGTTTCCATTTTGGTACCTTTTGTCCTTATCCCAGCAGGTTTTTTCTGTCGCTTAAACATGGAACTGCTCATTGCCAGAAACAGAAATGACGGACTGAGTGTGGACAATCAACTAATTTCTGTGTTTGGTGTTAATGTTGTTCATGTGTGGAAAGATAAAGTACTTGTGTAGAGAATGTAAATTTACAGCTATATTTTAAAAACTAGTGGCTAATGGTAAACATTGTAATTCTTCACCATTATGTTACTCAAAGCCCTCGTCTTCTTTATGATTTCATTTTACTTTCCAGAAAGATTTAAGTGGTTGTCCTTTGACAGTCAAGAAAATGTTTCAAATTGTGGTGCTGTCCATTTTGGATTGTAACGAAA
>VVHJ01023344.1:1724-17451 GCA_015107715.1 Tylochromis polylepis
GTGTATAGGTGGAAAAAAAAAAAAAAAAAAAACATTAACCACTTCCTTCTCATTGAGTCTAGAGGTGCAATTAAACCAGCACTGAATGACTTCCTGTGGAAGATGCCGTTTGTTTCTCTTCCATTACAGCATCAGGAACTAAAGCAAGTCATTAAAGGTAATTTGATATGTAATTTGTCTCATAAAATTGCATTAAAAGTCACCTGATATTTTCCAAGTAATCAAAATCTACCATTTCCATATTTGCATTTGTTAAAAAAAAGTGTATCATAATTTTGTGCAATCAGGAGCATTGAGCTGGGCTATGATGACCGATAACTGAGGCTAAGACCTATAATTTCAGCTCAAATGATTGGAAAGAGAGTTAAATAGGTCAAACCTTAATACTGGGCTCCAGTTAATATTTCCCTACTGACTTTTCAAGGTGAATTAAACAGCAATGAAGGGAAGCCATCAGCTAAAGATGAGACGTAGAAATGACTTGGGTGCAATAAAGGGGAAAAGACAGAGAAACTCACCCAGTCTCGACAGGTTTCTCAAGGACAATATCCACTACAGAGGTCTGCTTCAGCACTGGCCTTGTGAGCCTAATTGGCTGAGGAGATGCTGGCCTGGAGCTGCGGGCATGGGACTGGGATCCTGGGAGGAACAGAGAGAGAAAGCAAAAGAAGGGAGAAATGTTAAGAGGGATGGATGGAGCAATGAGCAGACAGATAGATAAAGAAAGGACAACAGCATACAGCGTGAATGACAAGTATTTATCTGGCTTTTTCAGTTGTAGCACTGTCTCCACCTACAGGAAAGGTCTGGGAAATAACTTTCTAGGCTTTGCACTTGCAGATTACAATTTTGTTTAAGTGCAGAAATCGGTCGTTTTTGGCTTCTTCTTTTTTTCTTTTTTTACCTTCTGGTCCTGGTTGTTTCAAGTAAAGAGGGTCTGAATAGGTGATAGAAGCAAACCGTCTCCTCACTTCCTCCTGATCCCGCTGTCAGACACACAGAGAAACAGATTCTATAAACACAGCATCCTAACTGACAAAGAGCCTTGTCAAACACACTGAACAGTATGATCAAGTCTGGAAAATGCATTGGTATGCAGACACAGACCACAGCTGTCATAACAGCTCATTATAAACACTAAACCAGTAACCAGTGACCTTTCAGGTTCCATAGTGACCTTTCACCGGTGGGTCCCTCTCACCTGTATCTCCTCCATACGAAGCAGCATACTCTCCAGGGTGGGGGCCTGCAACCTGTCCTGGGCCACGCCCTGCAGGTGTCTGTCTGTCTCAGCTGTCCATGCCACCCGGGCGGTGTCCTCTAACAAATCGTCCAGCAGCTCTTCACTCAGCTGCTCAGCACTTTCTTCTGCCTGTAAATGGCAATAATTACAAAAAACAAACAAACAAATGAAAAAATACAAGTATACTGAGTTTAGCCGCACAGTTTTTAAATCACTGCCATGATAAATTTAAATGTTAAATCTCCTGTAGTGAAGCTCACCCTCTCTGCAGCCTGTTCAGGCACTCGACTCCTCAGTGGAGAGTTAATTCTGTTGTTCCTGGACTCACCAATTTGCTGAACGCACAATAAAAATCTCAGTTTATTTTACAAGGTACATCTGAAGTTAAACACACGCATACACACAAAATTAGATTTATTTAATCATTCAGATGCAACAACTGTCTCCCTCGTCTTCAAGGAGGTTTATTAAAGGAAGAAAATCTGGCACTAGCTGGACAGCATATAAGTCTTCCTACCTGGGCTTCATCCAGAAGGGGCTGAATTCTCTCTCTGGCCTTCTGCTCAGCTCTCTCAGCCCACTGAGTTGGCGAGACAACTTCAGACCTGTGAACCAAAACACACCCACACTGCAAGCTGTCACAGAAGAAGTTCTGAGGCTGAGCTGCGTTAACTTCAAGAGACAAAAGAATTAAAAAAAAAAAAAGTATTTACATAAAGTAATAAAGTATAGTTAAAAATATATTTGGAATTTTAGCCCACCTTGGGTTCAGAATGAATGCTGAATTAATTAAAAAGACTGAATTTCTCTGCCAAGATTTTAAAATAACTATCCCTTTGAGCCCAATAAAACATTCACATTACTGAAAATTCATGAGAGAATTAATTAATCATCAATATCAATCCTTATCAATGATGGCCAAATATATTCACACACAATAGAAGCAGTCATCAGGCTCAGTGTTTTTTAAATTATTCACATTAATCTGTAATTATAATTGGGATATAAGGTCAAAACTGTCAAACTCTTTGTTGGCATTGTATTGAATGTGTTCTGGTTACATTCACTGTTGAAACCAATAAAAAACAATCCACAAAGCCTGACATGCCAGTTAAGAGTTTCACCAGCTGAGAACAGTTGGAAGCATAAAAGACTCACTGAGTGTGACATAAGCATTTTATTCAAAATGCAGCCTGTTGATTGTATTGACATCTATTTTGTCCAACTTATCACCTGTTAACAAGTGAAGCAGTTTAGTGCCTTTACTTGTCACAGTAGCAGGAGGAAAAAATAAGATATAGTGACTCATTATAGATCTAATTTAAACACATTTTTTGCAGCTTTCTTTAGCTTTAAAAGAAAACAAACAAACAAAAAAACTGCATTGGGTATAACACACAGGCAAACAGATCTGTAATAATGGTGAATTTTCATTAAACTAGTGTAACACACTATGTGCAAATTTGTTAATGTTGTGTAACCCACAAAACTATAGGGGCTGCATGTGTTCTTAATTAACATTACATGTTTCCTGCAATGGTATTTCACTCTTGACAAGGTGAGTAAATAAAGAGCAGGCCTACACGTCTTTGTGACAGAGAATCCAGTAGCGTTAACCCACACACACACACCCTCACAGTAGTGTAACTAAGTGTTGACTTTGCTCTGTGCACACTGCGTCTTGTTGCCAGCCTTTTAAAGTTGGGCTCTCCAGTGACTAATTAAGAAATACACAGCGGTCTATAGGAACATATGCTCTCCTTGGTGCTGAATGGATGTGCTGCAATCACAGTCTGCATTATTTTCCACTCACTGTTTTGCTCTGTTGTCTGTAGATAATGTTGCCCATATTGTAATTCCCAAAGTAAATGCTCATTTGATTGTGAGCTCGGTACAATGAACAGAGTAGGAAATGTTTTATTTTCTTCTTAAATAACATAAATGGCAAGTATTTACAAAGGTTAAAGAGCTTGTGCATATATCGCTATACATACTGCACTTACTTTATCTCATTAATTAATCTCTTTTATTTCAGTCAGAGGCAGTTTGGTATCATGCCATAGTGCCTGCAGAGGTTGCAATTATGGGGCATGTGAAATAAAAAATTAAGATTTTTTTGGCTAGATTAATATTCACCATGACTTTCAGCCTTCATTACCTTGGATCCAAGTCTGCTAAAACAATAATTTTATTGGTACTGTACCTTAATCTCTGAATGCGTTCAGCCTCTTCTTTACTCAGCTGGTTCAGCTCTTTGAGTCTCTGCGCAGTCATTTTATCCAGCCAAGCTTTCCTGCATCACCCAGGCAATCATCAAATGAAGCAAAATGTAAGCTCAAAGAAGCTTTGCACATAAATAATTTATAATCCTCATCTTTAATCAGGCTGCTAGCCACTGATTAATAGGAAAGAACAACTGCAGTAATTAAGATTTGATTAAACGGAGACATATGTGGAACACTCAATCAATGGGGTGCTTATAAAACAGGCAAAATATTAATCACTCAAAAAGAGAAATGGCCTCAATCTAGCCAGCACCTAGATTAATTTATTGGAAAGAATTAACTTTGAATTAGAATCAGAGTATTGCCTCTGGTTCTCAGCAAGTGGGGTCTGACATAAAGGTTAGAAATGGCTCTCTGAATGTTCTCACTAATGTTCCTTTTTCCTAGATTCCACCCATGTGGCATTTTGCTATGACAGATAATCTAATGTGAGATACAGAAATGACACAGATTACAAGGTAATCTGAAAAAAGATACATAATAAGTAGAAGTGACAAAAGCTGGGACAGGCAGATTTTTCACCATCAGGCAAAAATTCCCAACTAAACTTCTGCATACTCCTTGGGCTCCACTATCAGGTTTTAAGAAAACCTAGCCAATTAGATTAGGTTCTGGCCAATCAGAGGTCCTTTCAGAGAGGCTGGTCAAAAAGTGCAGATGCACATGCAGATCACTAGTGCATCTGCATCCCTAGAGAGTAGAAAGCCTGAGCCAGTGTTAGAAAATATTGCAGGAAAAGTTGATGGTCCCTCACTAGCAACAGCTGCCTCTGGCCTGCAACGCACCACAGCAAAAGGAAAACGGACTTATCAAAACACATTTATATGTAATATTATGGTCACAGGTCCTGCTCATGGGGGAGCCTGGTGTTTGCCTTTTTTCACTATCACTGTAAGAACAGCCATGAAGGATGTGTAGTTTATGGCCAGGTATCTAGAGCCCTGCCAAAATAATTTTTCAATCATAACTCAAAGCTTTAATTTTATATGTAACATCTTAGACTGCTATCATGAAAGCAAGAGAAATTAAGCTCTTTGCTAAACTAAACTGACTAGCTAACACACAGATTCTGCCATGGGCATATGAAGAGTGTGGTCATCTGCAGGGAGCAGGCTTAGGACAGAGGAGAGCTGATGGGGGAGAGATTAGCTTCCACATTTTATTTCTCTATTGTTAAGCTATAAGTTAAAAAAAAAAAAACTTTAGGAGGTGAGTGGTGGTGAGGTTCACCTTAATGCTTCATTCTGAGCTTCTTTCTTCCTTTGTGAGCTTAGGTCTGGCTCAGTTGCCAAACTACCCCCGGCCCTCTGCTTTGGAGGGTTTGGTGAGGATTTCACTGGAGAAAAGAGACAACGAGGCTCTGATCTTCCCCTTTGCGAGGATCTGTTGATAGTGGAGAACGATGAATGGATTATAAACTTAAACAGACAGTTGCTATATTAAACAACTCAATGTAAAACGAAAGAGCAATTTGTATTTTGACACTTAGATCTCCTATACATACATTTATCAAATTACTTTTTTTTTCACATTTTCCTTATAAGCAACTGTCATCAATGAGACATGAAAAATTCGATGCAAATGGTATGTGCTGCACTTTACCAGTAACATTGTAGGCATATGAATTGGATATGATCTACAATCCAATAATAAATACAACCTCTTACATAATGTGATTATGCCTACTCACATCCGCAATCTGACTGAAATTCATAAAGAGATAATTGTCTAAAATTGTCTTTTTTTGGGGGGGTTTTGTCCACACATATTATTTGATACTAAATGTAAACTGTTACCTGGAGATCAGAGTTTCAGACATTAAAGCAGTACTTACATAATGACATTAATCATCAAGCAAGCTGAGCACTGCACAGAGAGATAACAGACTCACCGTTGTGGAGGAGGAGAGTGAGGGGATGTAGGTATCCAGGGCACAGAGTGCTCTTTTTGAGGGAGCTGGTTCACTCTGAGCCGAGAGGAGACTGTAGGCTGCTGGAAGCCTGCATCTTGCATCTGATTATGCTATAATAAAAACAGAAAATAAATATTTAGTTTTTTGGGGTTTTGTTTTGTTTTGTTTTGTTTTTTTCCTTTTTTTTTTCTTTTTTACATCAACCTCACATTGGTTACATCTGATCTTTGGTTAAAAAAAAAATCGGTTCACAGGGTATGATATCAAACAACAAATCATGCTGCTAATAACATATTATTAAGCCTTCTCTGTGTCTTGTGACATACTGAGTTCAGTACAAGCCCAGCACCTTCATTGTTTCAGCCTTTTTTCTCTCAGAGGGCAGCTCTTTTCTGCTGTTAGGATTTGTCTGAGATCGTCTCTGGGGTTCTTGCAGCTCCCTCTGCTGGGCGAGGCTCTCCAAGCCAGACCGCAGCACCTCTCTTCTACTGAGGGGCTGTTGAGTAGTTTTGGGTTTCTGGGAGGCCACTCTCTTATCTGCTGACATAAATAAAAAGTTAAACAATTGATTTGTTTTGATCTTAATTTATTTAAGTTCAAACTAAATAAAAGTCAAGACCACACAAGATTCTTTTAGTACAATTCAATTAAGTTGAACCCTGATGGGAGCAGACAACACCAATTAGAGAATTTGCTTGCATTCTTGACAGCCAGGTGGATATATGGTTTAGGTTCAGGTTTCTAGGGAGATCTAGATTGCAGATGAGCCTCACTGTGGGTGTTTATGTCATCACTTCCAGTTGATGCCTCTCAGCCCAATAACACCCAGCAGGACTTAACTGCTCATATACTAAACAGCAGGGGACCAAAAGGCAGAGTTCTGCACTTTAAATCTTGTTTTCCTATCACTTCCTGGCTCCCTGATCGATTTTAAGCTTGGGTACAGCAATTTACGCACAGCGGGAGGCCCCAAGACAACCGTGCAGAAGCCCCTGGGGGGCTTTTATATACATAGGAGAGCAAATGGTTCGTTCTTCATCAGCAGGCCTCTATCAACAAGTAGGTCTTAAGTTGAAATGAGAGTCATTAAACAACACCCATGAAGTCTGCATTAATAAATACACAAGGCAAGTAAACAGCGCTCACCACGGAGGCCTCTTCTGGGATGTTTTGCTTTGCGAGGAACTCGAGTAATTCCTTGCAGTTTGGGACCCCTGGGTGCAGTCGTAGGAGACTTGCTGCGATGAGGAGACTTCCTTTGCGGAAGGCATGCTTGAGCCTGCATCTTTTTGAGCATCTCTTGTTTACTGAGAGCAGAATCCAAAGTCTATGAAAAATGAAGTGACAACAAAGCCTGAGATTATTCACTCAATTCAAAAAAGTAGATATTTTCCTAAAATAAGTTTTACTTTTAGACAAATTCCAATAAATATTGATTAATCCTGCAACACAAGACATCTAAGTTTACAGTAATATCACAAAAAAACAATGTAACAAAGACAATCACATGTAATATAAATATATGATGCATCTGGAGAAATCATATCATTTAGGCATATTAAAATCTTATTACTACTATCTGTGACCTAGAAACAGCAGCAGATACAGAATCTGTTCTTGTAATGCTCTGCCAAACCTGCACTGCAGTTAGCTTGAATTCATGCATGAATATTTGCCTTGATTTTTGTCTTTATCAAGTAAAATAAGAAAAGTAGGTTTAAAGTCAGGGACTGTTAAAGGCAATACAACACTGCACTGATTTGCCACATTGAGCTTCTATCTGCTGATTGGTTTGCATTGTCCAGGAGCCGAGTCTACACTAGGAAAACACACATCACTCTTTGAATACAGAGGTTACACTGTGATCCTTACCTCTAGTTTCTGCAGGATGTCAAGGGCCGTCTCAGGCACAGCTGAGCCCTGGTGCACTTCAACTTTAGCTGAGCACAAAGAGAGCTGGCGAATCAGCTGACCCAGTTCTTTGGAATAAGGAGGCACTTTGCTGTGAGACAGATCAGAGAGTTGGTGGATAAAAACCTGTAAAGCCCTCAGTGTCCCCCGATGTGCAGCCGCAAGCCTGTTTATTGCCATGGACTGAAAGAAAAAGAGAATGCAAATAAATTGAGAACAGAAATGTCAACTTTTTTTTAAGAAAACTCTTCATAGAAAAGAATAAACTGACGCGGCTGTGACTTTACTTATTTAATTCAAATTTATTTATACAGTGCCAAATTACAACAGTCGCCTCAAGGCCCTTTATATTGTAAGGTAAAGACCCTACAATAATAAATAAATAAAACAAATAAATTAAAAAATAATAATAATAGATAAAACAATCAAATGACACCCCTCCACCCCATGAGCAAGCACTTGGTGACACTGGGAAGGAAGAAACTCCCTTTTAACAGGAAGAAACCTCCGGCAGACCTGAGCTCAGGAGGGGTGGCCATCTGCCGCGACTGGTTGGGGCTGAGGGGAGAGCCATGAGGTCCAAAATGTTCCTGACTTTCTTCTCACCTTTTTGGAGTCCCACATTTTCTGGCTTTGTAGTTTTTCTATATCTTCTTGTATCTCTTTTACCTGTTAAATAATTTGAGAGAACATTGTCTAGAGGAGCAGAGCAAAAGGAAATCCAGTGATAAACTCTTAATGGCATTCAATAGAAATTTAAATACCTGTTGCTGCAGAACATAAATAATACGAGCTGAGCGAGCTGCCTGTTTCTGTCTACGTATCTCCAACTTGTTTTCCTCTTCAGGTTCTAATGACTCCTGTATTTTCTCCCCTGTTGTTTAAAAAACATTATGCATTATTTATCAGCATCATGCATGGATAGTGAAACTATAGGAAAAGTGTGATAACTGCAGTGGGTTCCAAAATTATGATTACACTCAATACATTTGAAGATACAGATGACTTGTGGGCTACCTCTATTAGCCAGCTCTTCCACTTTCTGAATATACACTTCCAGCTCATTTTGCAGCCTGTGGATCTCATGGCTTAAAGGTGCCTCTTTGCCTCCTTCTACCTGCCTAAGGCCAGGGTCTCTGGTTGGGGGTGAGCGGCCCATTCGAGGCATGGATGAAATAGGATGTTTCTGGGATGCGTGTTGTTTGGCTCCAGCTAGAGTCACCTTCTCTTTTGGACTGGATGCTTCTGACATCATCTTACTTGGAGTGGCTGCAAACTCCTATAAAGAGAGGAAATAAACTTCATTTGCTAAACAAGCACCAACAATTCCTTTCATATTATATAATCAAGAATGTTATTATAGACAAAACAGTAATTAAATTACCTGAAGGAGTTCTACATCACTTGTTTCAAAGAGTGAGGCCTCTTGAGAAGGTTTGCCAGATAATTTGGTCAGCGATTCAAGGCGCCTTCGTCTTAGATCTCGCTTGGCCTGCTTAACAGCTGCCTGAAGCCTCTCCTCAGAGAGTGTTGTGAAGCTGAAAGAGCTTCTGGTGCTGTCCACATTTTCCTTAACTTCTGATACAGGCAGCAGTCGCTCTATCACAATGGGGGCAGGCAGGTCGACATGTGTGGCACGGTTTCTAGTACTTGCAGGGATGGCGTCATTGAACAGCAGCTGTGGTGTGTAAGATAGAAGTCAGTTTTATCTGGTATAATCAGTCATTATGATTAGACCCAATCAGATATATTTATCAATATCAGGTATTTAGGCAATGGTGTCATTGCATATAGTTGTGGTCAGAAGGTTACATACAATCATTATGGGCATCATGGAGCCAGAATTACCATGACATTCATATGATAAAGTATACCATATCATATAAATGTCATGGTAATTTGGGGCTTTTAATGATTTCTTTCAACTGTTCTTTTTCCAGGGTAGAATGATTGTACAGAATAGATCTTTAATTACGTTAAACAAGAAGAAGTTGTCTCAAAACTCAAATCTTTTAATCCATCATTAGTGATCATTACTGACTACAACGGGTAGTTTCTCAGTGCACTCAGATTAGACACTTAGATTGACCAACATTGGGAAAGTTCAAGGAACTGTAGATTTATACATGTTGGGAAGGTCTCTTGGAGCCATTTCTAAACAATTACAGATTCCAAGATCATCAGTTTAAACAACTATGGCCAAATACAAGTTATATGGATGTGTCATCACTTTACCAAAGTCTGAAAGAAGACCCAAACTCTCACATTCAGATGACACCAGTGTCACTGTTCACAGTGAAGCAAGTTTTATACTACCAAAATCGACACTTTCATGCTTGAATAAAAAAAGAAAAAGAAAAGAGGCATTTGACTTCTTTTTTCCAGGAGCCAAATGCCTTATGGAGAAAAGTTTTATGGTCAGATGAGACAAAGATTGCACTATTTGGCCACAATGCCAAGAGGAATGCTTGGAGGAATAAAAATGAAGCTTTCAAACCTAAGAACACCATACCAACTGTCAAGCATGGTGCTCCGGGGCTGTTTTATTGCCAGTGGTACTGGCACTTTGCAAAAAGAGGATGGAATAATAATAACGTCCTCTTTGTGCAAAAGCTAGATTGTTGAAACTTGGACACAATTGGGTGTTCCAAGAGGATAATGATCTCAACCACACATCAGAACTGATTTTACAAAGGATAAAACAGGCTAACATGAAGCTTTTGGAATGGTCTTCCCAAAGCTGTGACCTCAACCCTGTTGAATATTTGTGGACTGTGCAGGTCCATGCCAGGAAACCAACCAATTTAAATTAACTCTACCAATTTTATCAAGAAGAGTGTCCAATTATCCAGGCAGAATAATGCCAGAGGCTTGTTGATGGTTATCAAAATCATTTAAGGGACATTT
This sequence comes from Tylochromis polylepis, assembly GCA_015107715.1. Lineage (NCBI taxonomy): Eukaryota > Metazoa > Chordata > Actinopteri > Cichliformes > Cichlidae > Tylochromis > Tylochromis polylepis. The sequence goes on from VVHJ01023344.1 coordinate 11,983, forward strand.
AACCAAATGTTGGTGGGGGTGTATGTATATATTTGAGCCTATATGTATAATTTTGATCATGTGTATTAGAGAGCATTTAAATATTCAGAAAATGCACCCAATTCTAGTGCTACTATCTCCAAGTCTCACTACCATCTTGTAAAACTTCCTGTAAATGCTAACGAATGAAACCTTAGCTTGATGTGCAAATGAATCCAAATTCACTGAGGCGCTTTACTTTGACACCAAGCCATTTACAAACATCGTGGCAGTGATATCCTTCAAACTGAACTATTACAGAAATCTTAAAAATGAAAAAAGAGAGGTCAAAAAACGGTGTGGCCTTTTTTTTCTTCTGTCCAAATTAGGCATTATGTAGAAGTACCATCCAATAATAAACACACATAATGTGAAAAAAACTATTACCTTACAAGTACATAAATTAATTCTACTAAATAATTATTCCACCTTTAAATACCAAAAAACTTAACTAATTTGCACTTGAACAATTAACTTATTACATTTATCATGTGAAACACTGAATACGAAATGAATACAAATCCATTATTGATTCAAAAAAATGCATTTAGGCTCCTAAACTTCCATTTTAGTCTTACTCCTGTCTTTTTATCACAAACAGCACTTCACACTCGTCTCCACCTCTTTTGTAAACTGATCATTACTTTGGATGGTTGATCCCAGGTATTTAAACTTCTCTGCCTTCACTGTCTCTACTCCTTGTAGCTTCACTGTTACACGATAAATATTATGACTTTCAGGACTGTAATACTCAGATTTATTGTTGACATTGTGCTGCACTCTAAGACCAACTGATCTCAATCAACCAGCTCCAGGTCTGTGTATATATCACTAGTATGTGGCCTTAGCTTTTCCATTTACAATTGTGTACATGCAAAGATGAACTACATGTGTTAAAGCCAGATAAATATTTTCAGACTTTCGGTGCTGTTTACCTTGGTATGGGACATCCCAGCTGCTAAACCGCTGCGGCTGTGAACATTTCTGGTTGATCCTAAAGCAACCCAGTCTCTGTCTTCGCTCTGCTTTCCTGAGAAAATCCCGGGACCACTTTGCAAGGATTGTGCCGTCATTACAGCGAAAAAAAGTTGTCACTGTAGTAAACAATACTAAATGTTATGCTAATGGGAGCTAATTTTGCTAACATAAAGTTAATCCAATCCAGAAACTCAATTCAGGCACTTCTCCGTCCTTAATAATCAGTTCTCTCAGTTTCTGTGTATGAATTATAAATCAGCTATACGCACCGAGTGGCTAACTGAAGCATAATTAAAATACAGGACCTCGTTAATCTCTTAAATTTTAAATTTAGCTTCTCAACAGTTTGAAACGGCGCCATGACAACAACACAACCCTAAAGACGGAAGTGTTTTCTTTTAGAGTACGGCTCGTCAAAGAAGCCAAAAATCAACGCAAACGTTTTATAATAACGCATTATTGAATAGGCATTCTCACTAAATATATCATATATGATATATCATATTTAAATACTGGAGTATAATTAAGAGTATAAATAAGAAAGAATACATTACAATGCGATTTCTGTTAGCGGTCACTTTAAGAACTTTTTCCACAGACCGGAAGTAGGCGTTGACTTAAGAGTATCGCTACCAGGACCAAAGTTCAGAGAAGCTGCATTGATTGTAACACTTACAGCACGGGTTCAGCTTAACAGTTTAGATTTGTGCTTTGTCACGTTAGCTTTGCTTAAAAAATAATGGCCCATTACGAAGAAGTAAAGGTGCACGGGTATGATGAATTCTGTCGGGTTGTGTCTGAGAGAAAAGGGAAGGATATTTTTGCTTACTTTTCAGGGGATAAAGACGAGCAAGGAAAGAGCTGGTGTCCAGATTGTGTTAAAGGTAACTTCAGAAATCTTATACTTGGATATATTACGCAACTTACAGATACAGATGCTTGTACTGTAGCCTCGGCAGGTCAAACTATTTTGACTGTTTTGTCGTGACTTTTTTTGGTCTTAAAGACTTTGATCCCAAAAAGTTGATTCTGTTCATCTGGATGTAGCGTTTTCAGTGGGAGAAATGTTTCGTCACTCATCCAAGTGACTTCTTCAGTCTCAGCTGACTGCAGGTTTCCCCAACCTTATAAACAGCAGATTTGCACAATGACTGAAAAGACTTTGATATTTAAATGGTGCTTCACTTAGCTTTGGCTACAGTGTTAGTGCACTCTTTTAATGGCATATTATGTAGTAAAAGCATAGCTATTCATCTGTCGTTATGTATTTAACACAGCTTAGGTTTACATATAATAAATTTGGTTTACTTATGTAATTTACACTCATCTGCCACTATTTTGTACACAAAGTGATTTAGATACTTAAATACTGCACGGTTGTTGCTGTTGCCTGACGTGCTGGTCTGAGTGTTTCAGAAACTGCTGAACTTCGGGAATTTTGCTGCACAGCCAACTTCAAGGTTTACAGAGTAGGGGAGTACAGGAGTAGTTCTCTGGGTGAAAATGATTTAGAATGGCCAGACTGCTTTGAGCTGATAGGAAGACAGCAGTAACTCAAATAACCACTTGTTACAGTTATAGAATGGAGAAGAGTATCTCTAAATTCATAACACATCAAAGCTGGAAGGGGATGGGCTACAGCAGCAGATGACCAGACTATGAACAGGAAACTGAGTCTATAATTCACACAGGCTCACCAAAATCAGACAACAGAAGATTGAAAAACGTGTCCTGGTCAGTCTCAAGTTCCTCTGTGGCATTCAGATCTTAGGGTCAGAATTTGGCATAAAAAATGAAAGCATGGATCCATCCTGTCTTGTATCAAAAGTTCAGGCTGGTGGTGGTGGTGTAATGCTGTGGAGGATATTTTCTTGGTACACTTTGGGTCCTTTAGTACCAGCTGAGCATCATTTAATCGCTGAGCATGTCCATCCCTTTATGACCACAGTGTACCCATCTTCTGGTTGCTGCCTCCTGCAGGATAATACACCATGTTACAAAGCTCAAATCATCTCGAACTGGTTTCTTGAATTTGACGCAGAGTTCACTGTACTCAAATTACTTCCGCAATCACCAGATGTCAATTCAGCAGAGCACCATTGGGATGTGGTTAAACGAGAAATATACATCATGGATGTGCAACCTTCAAATCTGGAGCAACTTTGTGATGCGGTCATGTCAATATGGACCAAAATCTCGGAGGAATGTTTTCAGCACCTTGTTGAATCCATGCCACAAAAAATAATGGAGCTCTGTAGTCAAAAAGAGGGTCCAACTCTGTGCTAGCAAGATGTACCTAATAAAGTGGCCAGAGTGTATATGCATTGAAAGTTGAGAATTTTTTTTTTTTAAAATAGATATGGAAATGCAAAAAGGTTGATTACAGATAATGAACATTTAAGAGGTTTAGTTGATCAGCTATAATGAGGATTGTTTTGAAATATACCGTATATGCAATAAAATAAATATTTTGACCGATAAGCACATAAAAAAAAAAAAAATCTAACTGCATATCTACACAAAAGTTTTAATTAACCAGGTGAAATGAAGAGTTTGGATAGATTCCGTCCTCTTTTTTTTGTGTGACAGTGTTATTTAAATGTTATATAACAATTTATTTCAGAAATGTGACTGTTATGAATGGAAAATTTGGCTAAAATAAAAAGGGAAGTAATGACATTGCTTATTGCTGTTGAAAAATAACAAGTTGAGTTCTTTCTTAGCATTTCTTTACCAAATTGCATAAAGAGCATATTGTGCTTCATCCTGTGACTTCTACCTTTTCAGCTGAGCCAGTTGTAAGAGGAGAGCTGAGTCACCTTCCTGAGGGCTCTGTTTTCATCTACTGCCAAGTTGGAGAAAGAGCCTAGTCAGTATTTTATGCTTCCTTTTTCCAGCATGTTATGAGAATCTGTTATTATTTCAAACTCTTTAGCCACACAGATGTCACGCGCTGTTGCCACTATGGCACATCATGGCTGCAGTTAACAGACTTAGCTTTATTTCTTATTTACTTGTTGAGAATCGCAGGTAGCCTGTCAATAAAAGGATTTTACTGTGGCAAAAAAGCTAAAAAGTAATTGACTGAATCTCAGTTGTAAAATTATATAGAATCAAAAGATGCATGAAACAAGTTGTAATTTCATTAAAACTGAAACCGTTCATTGTTCTGATAGTTTAAGAATTGATATTTTCATTTTGTGCAACTGACCACAGAGCCAGTTGAACATTTCTTCTTTCATATAAAGTGCTGTGATATTTAACATCTTCCGATGAGCTCTCAGTATCATGAGACCAGTTTACAGGAGAGACTGGCTTCTAAAGTTCCCCACCCAAACCCCAAACCCCAAACCCTAAACTAGAGAAGACTGCTTTCTAGTACTGTGCACATTAGGAGTGGGCTGAGGCACATTTTGAACCTTGACATGCTTTTTAAACTAAGAGACTAACTCTTAGCTACTTTTGCAATTTTCTTTTTTCTTTATTTGTTTTAACTAACGGTACTATTTCTGTTTATGTTTTATTCTCTAATTCTCTAATATGAGTGGAGTGTTATCATTGCGTATTGCATACATAAAGCACTTTTGTGGTCTTATTGACCGCTCTAACCAACTCAAATCACTTTAGACTTTTATTTATACATGAAGCACATTTTCTATCAGTTATTGTGTTAACACACATCACTCAAACGCTAATGCACACTAATAATATACTGAGTGCTGTTTTCGGGGTTTATCTTGCTCAAAGACACATTGTTGCTGTGATACTTTTTTTTTGCCTCCCAAGAGTCATTTGTTCGCATAAATGTAAAAATGTGTTTAGATGCATAGTCCAAAGTCTTGTTATGTTTTTTTTAAATGTTGTACTGTTAAATTTTAAACGCTTCCTAATGATGTCTTTTTCACTCCAGTTGGAAGGATCCAAATAACGATTTCAAGAAGACGCTGAAGTTGACTGGAGTTCCCACACTGCTGCGATATGGCACAGTAAGAATACATTTGTACCTTGATTGATTGATTTAGTTAGTTATCTGTTTAATAAGGCACTTAATATTGAATACTTCGGTAATGTTAAGCGCCGTTTCTGTGTAATCTTTGTTTCAGCCTCAGAAGTTGGTGGAGGAGGAATGTTTCAAAGCAGACCTGGTGAAGATGATGTTCACCGAGGACTGAGGATCATTCATCACTCAGAAGTTCAACATGTCATCACTTTTTCCCCCCAGCAATTTCATTATATAAATATAATTTAAAACATGAAATATCTCCCACTTTGATTCTGAAAGAAATCAGAATTTGTTTAAGGTTACCCCTAAAACAATACTCATTCTTTTAGGTATTTAATTAAATGCTGTCTTAGTACTCTCATTCTATGCTGAACTGGTGCACACTAGTTTGTGGTAAATCTGTCTTAACTTTTTTTTTTTTTTTTTTTTTGACCTTTTTTTTTTTTTTTTTTTTTTGTGTGTTTTTTTAT
>VVHJ01023344.1:22047-36061 GCA_015107715.1 Tylochromis polylepis
CCCCCCCCCAAAAAAAAAAAAAAAAAAAAAAAAAAAAAATATTTTAAAAAAAAAATTTTTTTTTTTTCTTTCTTTTTTTCCAAAAAGGTTTTTTGGACTAATTGAAAAATAAACAGCAAATAATGAGGAGATTAAATGATAATGAAAATAATTGCAACTGTAATTAGCAGCCTATTGTGTGGGGATTTATGTGCTTTGATTAAACAGAAGGTGGTCAGCTGAGGATGTAAATGCACTAATTTTTCTTTGTTTTAGTTATAATTAGTTGTGTCTGATTCAAGTGTGAGAATCACATTTTGCAGGTCAGGCGGTGTCAAGTTAGCTGGCAGTGAAATGGGGGCAGTCTTAAAAACCTCTCATTTGGCTCTGAGTAACACAGGAAGATAGCCTGCTCATGATGTGGCAGAACATCTGAACGTGAACATCACAGTACTATTTGTACCATAGACAGGCACAGACAGACCTAATGGGTGAGTGATGTTGACTCAGTGGTGGGCTCTGTTGATGTTGTGGGTCTGTGGAGACTAAGTGGCCCTCTCAGCCCTCCATTCCGGTTTGTTTTTGATGTGATGCAGGCAGAACTCATCTCCTGGAGAAGGATGCAATTTTTCTTCAGCCGTGTCTTTCAGAGCCGTCGAACCCACCTCAGAATCTCCAATTGTACTTTCCCCTCCTCCTCCTCCCCCGGCTCCTCCGCCGCCTCCTCCTCTCTCTGCTTCCACTCCTTTACCCTGCACTCACTTGGCTCCTTCCCTCTCTCTGGGGGCTGTCCCCTTTTCTTTTACTCAGGAGTTATCCAGGCCTTCCCGTTGCAGGAAATGTTTGTTATTTAATCAAGAAAGGATAATATTCCTGATTAAATGCAGAAAGTAAAGAAAGTCTTCTGCCACTCTTTATTTAATCTGTCCTTGGAGAGAAAAAAGGTGAAACTGTCATGTTGTTCTGGTGGTTTTGTAATGTACAAATGCACTGAGAAGTGTAATTGGCCATTATATCTTGGTACCAAATGAATGAATTTAATTTTGCTCTCCCCTCATGTGCGTCTGGTTTTTTATAAAGGTTACACTCGGGTCAGTGATACACTACATAATTGTTTCTGCTTTGTTTGATGAGCTTTGTTGAAGCTGGTGATCAGGCTAAAGGTTCACAATACAGTTTCTAAACAGCACAGAGGAATCTCCACTTGTGCTCGTTTTGAGAGACCCTCGAGTAGCGAGTTCTTAGTGAATGGATGTCTGCTGTTGTTCAGAGAAGGCCAGCTGTCTGACTTGCTGGCACTGCCTTACATGGACTTGTGCACCACCAGCAGCACAGAGAGAGAGAGAGAGAGAGAGAGAGAGAGAGTTGCATGTAAATTAATTGAAGCCATGGCCAAAGTGATCTGAGAACCCAACTTTACTAAAGGGGGAGAACAAGCTGAGATGCTGCCAGAGCCGTTCCTGCAGGAGTGAGAGGGGGGAGGATCACATCGCAGGGAGAGAAAGGCCTCTTGTTTGACTCCTGGTCGGCGGTTCTGCTGTGTGGCTGGCCCCCTGAGGCAGTACGCCCGCCCGCTCGCCCGGCTCACAGCCAGGGGCGAAGGGTGCAAGGAGCTTCAGAGTGGGGCTAAGGACACCTTTCATCAGTATGTCAGTGGTCTGCTGAAAACTGAATTGCACCCTGCCCATCATGCATCCTTCACTGTAACCAAAGAAGTGGCTTGAAAAGGGTGGTTGGAACTGTTTTATCTGCAGGTGGTAATCCTCTGTTCTTGATCAGTACTGGCTTTGGTTTCTGTGGGCTTGTGTTGTAGAGGTCTTCTGTTTTTGGTCTCATTTAATACTGGACATTTTTGAGGCTTCTGTGATGTGGAACATTTGCAGCAGAGAGACCCTGAGAGTTAAATGTCAGATTTAGAGAAGATGTATTCATCACAAATTTTGGCCCAGTCTTCCTGTACGGCTTTGCATTAGTAGGCATGGAACGGCTTATAAACTGATCTAAACTTGTACTATAAGTGAAAACAAAAGGCCATCACTAAATGTGTCAAGATGTGTCAAACTCAAAGATGGTGACTTGCACAAAAACTGAAAACCAACGCAGATGGAACAAATGTAAGGAGTTTGATAAAAGTGTTTGCATATTGCCTTGAATTAAAGCCGTAAACTTTCTCTTGTGGATTTCTAATCCATGCGTCTTAGATTTCTTCATTAGAGGTTTTAGTAAGTGGTATGAAGCCGGCCGTGGAATTAAACTGAATGAGCTGATCCTTACTTCAAAACAGGTTGCACGACCAAATCCTAAAATCACAGTCAAATTAAAGTTTTGTTATACTCCCTGAGAGAGTTTAATTCATAATTTTGAGGAATATAAAGCCCGAGAGATTTTTAAGTGCAGAAAGCTCTGATCTTCACTGATTCTTGGCATTTTTTTCTTATACATTCAGACTTCTGACATCTAAAAATACAGTACTTTCTAGCTTCATGCATAGACTGTATTTGGTGGAGGTCAGATCTGCAAACCATCAAGTGATTTTACTTCAGCACGGTTCATGGGTCAGTGATCTGACGCTGACATTACACTGGAACATCAGCATAACGGTAATTTTGTCTAAATTGCATGAAAGAGCACAATTACCTCAGAGATTCATCAGGCATTAATTTAATCACAGTGTGCAGTTTGAACTTCAGCTTTACCTGCTTTCAGTCTTTTATTTCTGTTTCTGTCAGCACAACAGCTTTAAGCTTTGTTTTATGTATTTATTGTTTGCATTTTGGTAAATAACTTATGGCATGTTTACGTAATATAATTCAAATGCAGCTGTGAATGCAGCAAGGCTTCTGTAACTACTATTATTTCTACATTCCAGTTCTCACCATTTGGTTTAGCCCCGTTTCTGACCACAAACTGACCTTGGAGAAACTGTTACCTTGACTCCGGCTGTAAGTGTGCATGTCTGGCTGCAGAGCTGTACTTTAATGAGACTCCATTGTCCTGCAGCTGTGAGGCCTTGTTCCTGTGCGCCATGTTTGACAAAAGCTTATGTAAAGAATGTGCACAGACACCTGCTCCACTGAAGCCGCTCAGGGCCACAGGGCATGGAAATTGTGTGTTTTGACCCGGGATACTCAGCAGTGCCAACTGTTACTTCTCACAGCACGGAGCTTGTATTACTGTCTCCTTTCACTGCCCATTGTGGCCTCTTTACTTGGAGAGCTGTAATATTATGAGAGGCGACAATGGAGATTTCATCAGAGGTGAAGTTGAATGGCTTAAGTTACCCAAATGAGAGTTTGGCAGACAGTCGCATTATGTTTCTTGTAAAACTCATTCCCTCTTGCAACTCTCTGTTTTTACTTCCGTTATCTACCCGTTCAATGACAACACACAATGGCTGTAAGGCTGCGACCTCTGACTGTGGTCCATGAACCACTGAAACGATACTCTGAGACTGGCTTTTCCTCTTTGTACCACGTTCTCCAGCTGGATCGCTAGTGGACGGTGTGTGGTTTTCAGCCAGGACTTTCCAAAGTGGAGTGACGTTAAAGATAATAGACGTGGCTAATGTGTTCACCACAGTGTCTGCTGTAGCTCTCTATGAGAACAACAGATGATTCATTTACCCCTGTACGTTATCCCAAACCACCCTATTTGTGACATATACTAGTAAAATAATCCAAACCAATGCAGCATAAAGTTCAGCACGCATCACTCAAAATTAATTTTGGGTTCCACTGATGACAGGAAAGCAGCTTAGATCGAGCTCTTTTCCATGGGAATAAGCAGATGGTTGTTACTTCAGCGGGTGAAGCCACCATCATCTGTTATGGTTTATTGCTGCTGTATCAGAGTTTGTTCTCCTTTTCTCTGAGCTGAGAGCGCTTCATAGATGGGTTGGCTTGCCCGGACCCTCCCCCCAGTCAATCCTCCGGTCTGTAATTGCCCCGCACCGCAGCTCAGCAGCCCTTTCCAACATAATAACAGCATAGCCGCCCCAGGGGCATCCTGCCATCCAGAGCCGTCTTTTGTCTTGCTGTTATCTCTCCTAGATTGAATGTTGGTTCTTTGTGATTTCTCAGTTTTCCCCCTCTACATTGCCAGTGATCATATTTCCTGAGCTAAATGAAAAGATACATTTATGGATACGAAATTTGGGCCGTCTAGGATTGCTACAAATTTTCACCACTAACAAACAATAAAATCTGTCTCCTGTAGGCTATCTGTTGCATCGGTGAGACGGGATGCTGATTTGATGTAAATTTATTCATAGTTTTAAAATTTCTGGCATGACAAGTTTCCCTCTGGACGATAGCCTTGTCACTTCCATGTGACCGCCACCCTGCTTCCCCCGGTTGTGTGCACTGTTGTGTCTACATGCAAGCTGTAAACCCCCTCCTGTCTGTGGTATTTTCATTCAAGTGCAAGTGTTCCTGCAGCTCCTGCTGCTGTCTGAAAAGAAGCTCGTCGTACAAAGAGACCCAGTGTCTCAGCATGTAGCATGGCACACTGGCATCAGCTCTGCTTTCTTGCCTGGTTTAGCTGTTGCATGCAGCAAGTGCATTTTTATCTACCTGACATATGAAGCATTCCCTCTGACAAAGTGAAGAAAGGGTATCTTGAATTCTGACAGCGCAAGGCTGTTGCTTAACTAGAAATTTAAATCTATGCCATTTTTGCACTTGCAATTATAGCTGGTACATGAAATGGTTCTAGAAAAGCGCAAACGGTAGAAATAAACATCCAAGAGCAGCAAGCCTCAGTTAGGATTGCAATTTGATGTCTAACCCGTTGAAATAAGTTATTGATTTAAATTGTTAAAATAATTACCTAAAAGTTCAGAAAAACAGTTGTGCATGGAATATTGTGAAGTGAGGACAGGACCAGAAATGATGACCACTTCTTCCTCTGTATTCTTATGGGCTTTGTGGGCTTCCTAATGCTGCATGACAGAAGACAGAGTAGCATCCAGCTCTTTGAGAAGTTTGAACGATGAATTTCCTGTAAGACAAGGCCAGTGCAGTGTATCTCATTTTATTGCCTGTCACTGTAATAACAGAGTAGGATTTTAATATTGTGGATTGATTTGTGGGGCAGACCCTTTTAAAGTAAAAGATCTTTTGGCTTTTGAATTATTTTTTCAACTTAAGACTGCGTTCTCTACATTTTTAGTAGTTTTTTTTTTTCATATAGGAATATTTAAACATTTTGGAGATGTGTTCATTTGCTTTCTCACTCAAGTACAGATGAGAAGCTCAATACTGCTCAAATATTTGCATGGTCAACATGGAGCTATAACTAGCTGACTGTTATCATACTGCAGCACAAATATTAGAAAACGAGTGGCAAAAATCTGACTGTGGTGGACCTCAGAGTTCAGCCTATAGATGAGACTTCTCATCTTATTCTCATCAAGAATGCTCTTCAAAAAGGCAAATGTACTGGTCACCCACAACATTAAAATCACTCAAATAGACCGCCGGGTTCAAGTTGATCTGGATTTTGACAAGAACCAGCCACTCCTTGCCTGTACTTAAACATCGTTGCAAACAAAGCATATCCCCTTTGGCAATGGTCCTCAACAACAGTGGCCTCCCCAGAATTCAAGGAATGGCATGAATAGTACAACAGAGCCCAAAGCACTGACTTGATATCCAAAGTCCCCTGATCCTAATTTGGTCAAGTGTGAGAGAGGTATTATGGAACAAGTTTTAAACATGCAACTTAAGAGGACTTGGGGGGGCTGTGGTGTCAGGGACCAAAGTCCGCACCTCAACAGTTCCTTTTTTAACTTTAACTAGCAAAACAAGGGCGACCTGCACACGATTACATAAATGATTTAACCATTGTGGCTGATCGGTGTGTATGTGTATTTCCCAAAATGCAGAGCTGTTCCTTTTAGGGAAACTTTGACAAGCAATAACTGAACAGTATAGTCAATGTGCCACATCTCATCAGTTATCAGTGGTATCCTTTCAGCATGTGCACTTTCCATCTCTCAGTTACTCAGCAACAAGATGTTCTCTGAGCACCAGAGGAAACTGAACGATATTAAAATCCAGAAATAGCTTTGTCGCAGTCTTTTTGACAGTTTGCAGACGCTTCCATTACCTAACCCTCTGCCCGCTGGGCGATCAGGCCCAGAAACCCAGTCTTCTTTTTCTACTTCTTCAATTATAATGTCTCGTTTGCATGTCCCTTTAACCCCTCTGCTGTTTGAAGGGTTTTATCCACATGTAATGTTTTGACCTTGCTGATCTCACATAATTCAGATTAGCTGGTTCTAACTGATGGCTGATCCTTACTTTTCTCCTACACAGATGCCACATTTACAGTGAGCTGTTAATCTCCTGTAGAATAATGAGGCAGCTGAGGATGTATCATATGTCTAATAAGCTCCGATGCCAATGCAGACATGCTTCCCAAGAGTCTTTTCCATAATATTGAATCAGCTTTTTCAGTCTTTGGGGTTTAGCTTGGAAGAAAGTTGAGTTTTAAGAATTGCAGACAGGATAAAGAAATATAAGTGAGCATCTTTAAATGTACTTTTTGTCAGACCTCAGCATCCCAATAAGACTCAGTAGTTGTGTGTGACTAATTTAAATGCCATTCTTGCTAAGTTGGCATGTTGTGTTAAGAAAAAGTGAATAAAATTGAGGAGAGTCTAGCTGAAGCAGATCTCCATGGCCTGTAGTTAGCTCATTATTTTGGTAATAACCAGAGAGTCACTTGGAATCATTTGCAGATGCACCCACCCGCTCTGGCAGGAGATTGCACACAAACAAGCATACTTGTACTTGGAACATTTAATGTGTTTCTGTTTCAATTATCAATCTAAATATCCAAAATCATCTGCAGCCAGGTTCACTGAGTTTACCTCGCCTGTGCTATTTGACACCATTGCAACAACGTGCTCCCCACATAATTGCACATTATATCTTCTTTGGACAAATGGATATGTTGATATTCCCACTTGGGTGTGTGTGTGGGGGGGGGTGTTTCTATGCACATGTCACATGATTCTGTAGAATACATTTGTGAGCTATTACTCAAGGTCACCGGTGGGCAAGCTAATCTGGAGAGCAAATAATGGTGCTGCAGTGCTCCCCATAAATTGATTCATGCTGTTGCATTATCAGTTGCATTACACTAACAATAAGAAACTGTTTATTTTGGAGCTGGCTTACTCCTACTGAAAGACCGTCACTAAAGTAACAGTATGGTATAGATTGTCCTGCCTGCTTTTTGTCAGTTAGTGGTTTGTTTGGTTTTTTTGGTTTTAGCCGATGTATATAACTTTTTTTTTTTTGCACTTGATTACATGATTATCCATCCATTCTCTTCCACTTATCCTCATTAAGGTTGCAGGGGGCTACAGCCTATCCCAGCTACCATAGGGTGAGAGGCAGCGTACATCCTAGACAGGTCACCAGTCTATCACAGAGAGACAGACAACTATTCACACTCACATTCACACCTATGGGTAATTTAGATTCACCAGTTAACCTAACCCCACTAATTGCATGTGTTTGGACTGTGGGAGGAAGCTGGAGTACCCAGAGTTAACCCACACAAAGATGGGGACAATATGCAAACTCCACACAGAAAGGACCCGGCCAGATGGTGAAGGACTCAGGACCTTCTTATTGTGAGGCAAGAGTACTAACCACGACGCCAAATTTATTTCTGCTGAAATAAATTTTAGGTCCCGTTTACACATGCGTTTTCCCTTAAAAACGTATACTTTCCCCTTCGTTTGCGCCTTTCATTTACACACAAACGGAGATGTCGCCTCTGAAAACGATTCTTTCTAAAAACTCCGGCAAATTTTCGTGTGGCAGTGTGGACTGCAAAAACGGAGGTTTTCGGAAACGATGACGCATTTTAGTCATGTGATGCAGTCATGTGACCAATTCAACTAAGATGGCGGACGGCATTGTACAGCAGTTGTTTTGTTTGCTCTCAATTTTGACGGCCCTATTAAAGATTAATATCAGTTTGTACATGCTCCAGATAGCTTTTCTTCAAAGAAGACGGAATGTAAAGTAAATAAGTAAATAAACGGCAGACGGAAATGACGCAGGTCGAATCGGCTTACATTTCACGCATGCGCGGTACAGGAACGTAAGCGTTTTCGGAACCGATTAGACGAAAACGCCGTTTTCAAATTTATCCGGAGTAGTGTAAACGTAGTCTTAATAAGAAAATCAAAAGGAAGAATATTGAAAATAACTCAAATCAAAAATAACTGTCAGCTTTAGTGTTGCTATAAAGCCTAAAATATGGGATTAGATGAGTAAAAACATAAACTATTATTATTACTGAACTGTATTCAACCAGTGACCAGAATCTCGAGATTAAGAATCTCTTTTGTAGGAGTGTCCTTTTCCCAGATAGCTCATATTTTTCAACCCTGCTTGGACTCAAATCGCACACCTTCTTGCAGTGTTTACCACTGAACCACCGCAGTGTCAAAAGTCAATAAATTCACAACATTCGCTTAGAATTTCATGGCAACTGAAAACTTCACACTCAGCCATGCAGACTAAAAAGAGCTTTGATTGATACTCATGTTCACAATGTCAGCAAAGGACAACTGAGCAATTATTTTGCTAAATATTCTAAGTGAGAAAATATAAAGATGCCTATAGAATAAATAAAAACAGATGAGTATGCAATATGAACATGACACTGTAGGATTCTTCTTGCATATGGTCACATGCACAAATCACCCGGGCTGCATATTTTATATTTTTTTAACCAGAAATAGCCAGAAATGAGAGGACAACGCACATAATTCTGTTAAGTAAGCCCCAGGCTCACCTTTTAACTATTAAGCAGATCAGTCGTGTTTATGTGCACCATCCATTCTAAAGACTGACCAAGAAAAAAAACAAACACCCTGAACATTTCCAAGTGACTATGCGGCCAGTGTTGTGACAATGTTTCACTGCACACTTCCACATCAGCTGATCCATGTGAGCTTCACTGACAGCATATGGGATCAACTTCAGCAGAAGACTTTTCCTCTGACAAACATCTGACAAGCCGCTAAATGGGTTCAGTTCCCCTTTCCAACAATCTCTAAATGGAACGAGTCAGCTGTTGAGTTCTGCTTGTTTTCCAGCAACAGTCTGCTCTTTTTCATACAAACAATCAATCTGAAAGCATTTTCTGATTAAGTAACAGCATTGCTACCTGAGGGCTAATGTCTCAGTCATTTGCTGAAAAATTTCTTACATATGAACTGCGCCCACATCCAAATGAGTAACACACACACACACACACACACACACACACACACACACACACACATAAAAAAAAAAGAAAAAAAGGTGGGTCAGTTAGAAATGACATCACGTCTGAGGTGTTACAGTGTATGCACGTCCTTTGCGGGAGGTATGGAAAAAGCACATCAGAAGGATGACAGTTTTCACACGTGTGTGCAAGTTAATTCCACCCGCAGGTTATGTAACTTAACAAAAAACAACCCAAAGACGTCTCCATTCTCAAAAAAGGATTTCCAGGCTACAGGTGAGAACATTTATACGAACTGCTGCTGAAAATGAGCTCATCCAATGTCATGGCTCGGATGTTAAACAGACACAGTATGTGGTTTGAATTATTGGCAAAACTGCTCACTGACTTATCACAACAACGACACAGTTCTAAATTCTCTCTAAACTTGAACATGCCTCACATTCCTGCACCATTTAAATTAAAAGGTTGTCATTTATCCTTTCATTGTAGATTAATCTGCCAATTATTGCCCCGATGACAGTGTAAAATCTCAGGCAGCAGTGGAAAATACCCATCCTAGTTTCCCAGAGTCCAAATTTCAATATCTAATTTTGTCACAATCAGAGTCAAAAGCCCAAAGATATTGATTTTGCAGTCATATTAAGCAAACAGCAATGTTTACAGTAGAATAATCTATAAACATATTTGAGGAATCTTTGTTAAAAGATGTAAACAACTATCAAAATAGATGCGGCTTCTTTTCTTGTGCTCATCTAGAATTACAGCTCTTATTCAAATGCCATGAATATGACCATTTCTGCATGTATGTGAACTGCCCCTCTGTTACAATAGCAGATCAATGCAACAGCAGATGTAGAAAGCAACTCGTATCATTACAATGCAACAGTACAGAGACACCCGGTAGAGTGCAAGACAAATATCTGTGAAAAATATCCCTAAAAGAGGAAAAACACTGGAGTGATCCATTTATTCAGTGCTCTGTAGTGTCAGTGAGTATTATCACTATTATTCAAAAGTTGAATAATCTGTAAATTCAGTCAGTTAGCTCTCCAATTCTCTTGCCGTCTGCCATTGTCGCTTTCCGAGCTTCTTCTTCCTCAACGCAAGCCAGTTAACGACGTTCACTTTAACCTCATTTATTCGCTAAATATCAACGTGAAGAGTCGAGAAATTGTGGCTCTAGCTGAGGAATCCATTCAGACCGGCAGTATGTGCAACCGGGAAAGTTATTATTAGCATAGCCATTTTAGCGTACCGTGGAGAAAAACTAAAGGACTTAGGCTTGTCAGTTTAAAAAAAAAAAGTAAATAATATAGGCTAAGGGGTCAGAGTACTTTGATGATCGATGGTGACTGAGACCTCACAGGGTTAAATAAAAAAAATAGATTATGTTGCTAGTGTATTGATAACAGCACAGGAGGAAGCGGATGTGGTATACTGCAGTATCGATTTTGCCCCAAACCTAGCAGCACTTGTAGCACAGCATCATTATGTAGTGTTGATAAATGGAAAAAAAAAAAAAGTCTCATATTCAAACTTACAATGTGTCAGTCATTACTTATTACGTTTATATGTATTTGTACTGGAATTAATATTTTAATATTACGCTGCAGCTTGCATTTCTACAAGACTTTGCCCAGTCCTGCAAGGTGAATTTCATGCTTACTGCTGACCATTTATCCTTACGTGGTTCACACTGCATGTGAGAAGTGTTTGATAAAATCCCTAATCTTCATATTTAATTTTATCCGTGTTTAAGCTGTGATATCTGTTATATACGTTTATCTGAGTGACACTAAACTTTGGAGACATTCTAAACCGAAAATCTGGTTTTCTATAACGTTTTCAATGAATTGTTCATTAATGTCCAGAATATACATAAAAACTTAATATCCAACTATACACTTAGAGATGCAGAGAACATTTTCTCAACATTCAACTGAGCAAAAGTGCAAAGGATGTAGAACTCCTAATGAACACCACACCATGCTTATCAAGACGCAACAAATTTACCCACAGTGGTTTTCTTCAACCAGAGATAAACTGGATGACACAGAAACATTTCTACAGTATGTTATTAAATATAACCCACTAAACAGTGAAGCTAGCCAGTGACACTATATTTGAAGATGAGCAATCTAATGTTGCCTAATGTCATGGCAAAAAGAAAGGACATTAAAGGTTTTACATATCAGGATATAATAAATTAGTATCTAGTCTTTACCAGGTCTTACTATTAGAGAAATGCAACTTGAGATGAATAAATAAACCACAATTCAGTATGAAGCTGTGTGTAGAAAAAATTAAGTACACTGCATGATTCAAATGCATATAGAGCCACCTATAGCAGCAATAGTTTTGAGTAATTGTTTTCTGTACATTTTTATCAGTTTCTCACATCGCTGTGGAGGAATTTTGTCCCATGCTTCTTTACAGCATTGCTTCAGTTCATTGAGGTTTGCAGGCATTCATTCATTCACAGCTCTCTTAAGGTCCCACCACTCAGGCCGATGTCTGGACTTTGACTCATCCATTGCAACACTTATTTATTTTCTTTCTCAGCTATTCTGTTGTAGATTTGCTGCTGTGCTCTCCTGTTGCATGACCCAGTTTCAGCCAAGCTTCAGCTGTAGACAGATGGCCTCACTCTAGAATACTTAGAGGAGTTCATGGTTGACTCAATGACTGCAAGGTGCCCAGTTCCTGTGGCTGCAAAACAAACCCAAACCATCACCTCTCCACCACCATGCTTGACAACTGGTATGAGGTGTTTGTGCTGACATGCTGTGTTTAGTTTTCACTAGTGGTGGTGCTTTGCATTATGATCAAACATCTCCAGTTTGGTCTTACCTGCTCAAATAACATTGCTTCGGAAGTCTTCTGATTTGCTCAGATGCATTTTTGCAAACCTAAGCTGTGCTGTCATGTTCTTTTTATTAAGAAGAGGCTTCAAACAAGCCATACTTGTTCCGTCTTGTTCTTTTTGTACTGTCATGAACTTTAACATTTAAGATGCTAACTGAGGCCTGTACAGTCTGAGATGTAGCTCTTAGGTTTTTCGCAGTTTTCTGAGGATTGCAAAATCTGCAATGAATTTGTTAGGACATCCACACTTAAAGACTGATGGACTTCTAATTGTTTGGAAATGGCCTCATATACCTTCCTGATGTCCTCTTTGCCATTGTGTTAAAACACACCTGAATTCCTAAAACGTCAGCTTTTATAGAGATGCTCACACTCACGGATGATCAATTTCAGACTCACAAACAGCTGGGCCATTCAGACTGCAAACCACCACCATCTCTTCCATACACACACCTGCCCCACCAACCCACTAATCTGAGCCACGGTCTGAGTAGCCCTCATCCTTCAGGCTACTTACATACGGATTCTATACACGGACCAAGTCCTTTGCAATTTGTCATTTTAAATGTGTCCCCTCATCTTGCTTTGTTATTTATTACTGTTGTCTTATTGTCTGTTTATATTTCCTGCACAGTTTCGTTTTACATTGTACAATGATAATATTCCAATCAAGTGCATTCGATTGGCAGCATTAGTCTTTCACACACTGCTTCTGCATTTTGGCTTAATTTTTGTGAAATAAATAACAGTGTAATATGTTTTTACTTAATTTTAAAAACTGTTAAGGACCAGATGATTTTTAATACATCCTTTAATATGCACTTTATTCTTCCTTTTTAGCAGGATTGTATTTCAGTGTCTCTAACCACAGCTTGTAAACATAATAGATTCTGACTATGAGATTACAAGAACCAAGATTGGGTTTTTTTTGTTGTTGTTTTTTTTTAAACCAGGACACAAAACTCAAATAAATGGTTGAGAGTATAAAAATATTCATTCATAAAACTCTAGAGGCGGCTCAGAGTTCATCAAAGCTTGCCCGTGAACTCACTTTTCCATCTCCGTAGCTCTCTGATATTAAAATGAGTTGATGGTGCCTAATGACTCAAACATGATTTTCATGTGTATGTCAACTGTTATCCGTCACACACTAAACCAGGGGGTTAGAAAATGATTAGCATGATACTGCGGAGTTTTACTGAGGGTGCTGTGCAGGATGTGTCGCAGCAGTCTCTTTGACAACAAACTGTACACTCATGTAGTGACTAACAGAACTGGAGCAAACTTTTTTCACTTAAAAATCCCAGGTATCCAAGATGCATATTTATGACATGCTCAGAAGCCACGTCTGTCTACTGACAATTATTCTGCAAGACCACATCCTGCTATGTTAAGCCGCACATACATTATAGTGTGCCGTAGAGTAATACAAGTGTGCGAGCCAAAAATGAGTGCAGCCAATTATCTGATTGGAAACACGGGGCAAAAACTGAAAGAGAAATCACGCGGAGTGGTGAGAAAAATGCACAAAATACACTTTAAGAGAGGATGGAACAAATGGGTCCACTTCTCAGCACTTTATATTTAGAAGTATGGGAGACTGCTGTTTCCATAGTTAATGGACATCATTCTTTCATTGCCATTGATAAAGGGTAAATACACGGGGCCAAATCGTTCCTGAACGATTACACACTTCCAGTAAAAACCCTGGTATTCTATTTCTGAACATTAATGAGCAGCTCAGGCCAATTTCACCTCTCCAGGAGTATCAAATGGCAGCTATGAGCTCATGGGCGTATGAAACCCTTTGCTAAGAAGATGATACTGATTCAACAAAAAAAAAAAAGAAAAAAAAAAGAAGAGAACAACACTAAGCCTACCCTACTGTGTGTGTGTGTGTGTGTTTATGCCA
>VVHJ01023347.1:1654-17340 GCA_015107715.1 Tylochromis polylepis
TCTATTATGTAACCACTGTACCCTCTGCTAAACACTGCTATAGCTGTTCAAGGTGATATCACCCACAGTATTTAAAAGCATTTCTCACACAGACAAACCTCACAACCCACCAATATGTCTGCATCACAGCGCAGATTGACACCAGAGAATAAAGCAGCTATGTAATAACTGAATCATTTACAGTAGTTTTTAAAGATATAGGGGGCGGTGGTCTCTAGAAAGGTTCCCATTAATATCAGTTCACACCTACTTCAAGTTATATGAGGCGTTAATCAAAAGGAGGAGTGTTACCTGCGTGCATTTCTCATGTTCCTCCCTAATTCTTATCACCTGCCACCTGAGCATTGACTGGGCCAGCACAAAGCTTGATGAACGACACCTGGTTAGGCTCTAAGAAAAACAATGTGCTCAAAATGCCAAGTTGTTCTGTTTGCAGCTGAGGAATGCATAAGAAATGACTCCAAGCAGGTGATTACTTGACTGACTTAAGTGGTGTGATGGATTTTCCCAAAGGTAATAACAAACCCAACAAAGACGAATGTGCGAGCAAAAGCCCTCCTACTGCAAGCGCATAATAAAGAGGTAAAACACACATGCAGACACTGATTCACACATCTGATGAAATGGGGAAACCTTGTGCCTAAAACTGATGTCTGAGCTTTTTTTTTAAAAAACTGTTCTTGTGCGTTTTTGGTTTTTTTCACAGTGTTCTTGCCTCTTGGTCTTTCTTCACTTCACAACCATCAGAGCGCTGCTACAATCGCAGAGTTTGCAGTTAAATATTTTTTAGATTGCACCAACGACGTAATGCTGTTCCCGGTTGTAATAAATGACAGTTGACATTTTTGGCTTTGTAAAATAAAAATGGCTGACATTTCCAAGAATATGTCCCATCTGTGTAAGCCGTCGCACTCGATTTCTTACACTGCAGTGCTACTTTACTGCCAGAAGCAGAAAACGAATTACTGTTGTTGCAGCTGAATTTTTAGCAGGGGAATTCTCCTGAAACCCTCAGAATCAGCTGAGACGTGTCAGTGTTAACATTTTAATGTCTGTAATGTAGAATACAAACAAATTCCCCAAAGAAAACTTCTACAAAGTCCTTTTGGGTCAATTTCAAATGATAATATTATCGTCGTTTAGCTTCCTTCCATGTCAAAATAATAGTCAAACTCAATCATTTTTAAGCATTCATGAATTTGGAGCCGTCAGTCTTTGTTTGAAAATCAGAAATATCAGAAAAATGATTGAATAGGGTATTTCAGCTTCATGAAGATGCATGTCTTCTTTCTAATCATCTAGAGCTATTGTAAAGCACCACACACTGTCGAAGATGTCAGCCAAACACTGACCAGTGTTAACTTGTAGCACTGCCGGTGTTGTCGCTGTAATTTTACCAACATGGACAATGCTTTAGTTTCTTCTCCGGATATCTTGCTAGTTCGGAGCTTAGTCTGATCAACCAGAGCAAAGGTGTGACAACTGGGGGTTCCTTGGACCGCTTTCATGGATTCAAAATCTTCCTTCAACTTTGTCCTGCTGGCACCATCGTCGTTGCTAGGTTCCTACATTTCCTTCACATACAGTCAACTTTTGGCAAGGGTGATTTGTGCACACATCTTTGTGAAACCACCAACTTAAAGGTATCCAGAGCCCTGATGTTTTGGTGATTACCTTCTTCCCATAGTGCATCCTGGTGCCAGGCGTTCCCCAGGTAAGTGGTGGTGCATGCACCCGGCCAGCCACATGATGTAAAAGAAAACAGGATTGAGCCGACCAGGTCGCCTTCTTGCATTGCTCCGTGGTCCAGTTCTGATGCTCACATCCCCATTCTTGGTGCTTTTGGCGGTGGACAGGGGTTCTGACTCCTTTTTATCATTACGTTTTTCGGCAGTTTGAGCTACAGTAGCTTGCCTGTTGGATTGGACCACACCGACGAGCCTTCGCTTCCCGGGTACATCGGTGAGCCTTGGCCGTCCATGACCCTGTCGCTGGTTCACCGCTCTTCCTTTCTTGGACCACTTTGATAGATACTGAGCCCTGCAGGCCGCAAACACCCCACAAGAGCTGCAGCTTTGGAGATGCTCTGACCCAAACTGTAAAAGTTGTTTAAATCCGTATGTTCCCCCATTTTTCCCATTTCTTGTTTCAGTTTTGTTCACTTCTAAATCTATTAGTTGTCCCTCGTACAAGACTGAAGCGTAGAGGGGACGGAGCTTTTCAGTCTGTGGCACCGTGGCCCTGGCACAGTTTACCACTCGGGCTCCGTTTAGCTGACTCTGTGGACTCTTTTGTTTACTCCGGCCTTCTGCTGAGATTCTTTTGCTATTTGTGTGTTTTTTTTAATTCCATTTTTAACATGGTTCTTTGTTTATGTTGATGTTGTAATGTTCAGCGTGTTGTTACTGTTATGTGTGTGAAAAGTGCTATATAAATAAACTTTACTTACTTAGTTACTTTACTTACATCCCACCCACTAACAGGTGCCAGATGAACAGATGAAGAGATAATCCGTGTTCTTCACTCCACCACTTTAATATTACGCTTCATTGATGCATATATGCATGCACAGCGCTCACTCGCTCAGCCTTATAATAGTTTTAACTCTTTGAGTATACAGAGAGTACCGCAGAGATCATTCTGAAACCACAGGCACATCTCACAATCAAATCAAAACCTCCAGCTAATTTCTGGAGTCTCTCATGATCTTTATTTACATTTTAAAGTTAACCAAGCTCCAGAGGCTGTGTGCAGAAGTGTTTGAAGCTAATGCTAAGACTCAATTTATGAGTTCAGAATTCAGATATTAGCTTAGCTGTGGATTTATAAGCAAATGGATTTGTCAACACCAAATAATACGCCTTTCTCTTGTAAGCTTTCAAAAGCATCTCCACATACCACCTCTGAAAGAATTGTTATAAACAACACTGAAGCCCAATGTCCATCTCACACCGACCTGCTATCCCAAGGCCTGCATTTCATGCAGTCTTTGTAAATGATGTTTGCCTATTTAGAGTCCTGACTCAGCAGGGCACTTTGTGGCTGTGGCCCAATAGAAAGGAGACCTTCAGCAGTTTGTCTCTGATTCATCTAAATCATTAGTTCTTTAAAACACTGTGGTGGAGGGTGGATGTTTATGACCAGAAGACATTGAAGGTGTAAATCAGGGATGGTGCTGGCTTCTCCCCAAAGGCATCATCAAAAATGTGATGAACAGTCAGCACAGTCAGGAAAACTTTCTCATCTGATAACCATCTTACCACATCATGAAAGCTTGTGCGTGTAAAAGATAACATGAAATGAAACACTGCGCATTTCAATTACGAATAGCTGTTTTTGCCAATTCTAGCCTTCAGTGGGCAAAAGCTTTCTGTAAACCTCATGTTACTCTTTCTTCGGCTAACTATTGATAGCAAGTGTGAAGCAGTACTTTGTTAATGTCAAACATGCTTCTATAATAGCTTGGTGAAACGCCTTGAGATAACTGTTGTTGTGAATTGGCCGTGTATAAATTGAATTGAACTGAAACCGTTCTGCAGTCTAGGGGTTTAGACCGTGACCCCCACATCCCTAGTTCATGCCTGACTCGGGGCATAAGCACTCCTGTAAATGTCACAGCAGCTGACATGTGCAGTAGTCGAATGCAGTTCCTCGTCTCTCTCTTGTTGACCCTAATAAAAGCTTGAAAACTATCCCAGCAAAGCAAAACAAGGTCACAATTTTCCTTTTCAAAATTACTAGGCTCATTCTTACTTATTCTTAATAAGAATAATAATTCTTATCATGCCTCCAACTTTGCACAGTGTGTGATTTAAAACAAAATGAACTCAAATCTAGTGAATTTACAAATGAGGCACATGGAAAATTGCATGCACAAGGTCACAATAGTAAATAAAGTTTACACAAATGTGTACCTGTTGTAATGCACCGTGACATGACAGCATCGTGAACCAGGCCCAGCTGCACACATACAGGCCGACCAGCTGCAGTTATAGCTCTTCCTAATGCTCAGAAGGCCACTTTGTCATCTGTGAGTTTGGAAGCTCAAAATATGCATTCTCAATGACACAGTGTTAGCAATTCCTTCTCAATAATGTGACACAAACCTTGGGAAAGGACACCGTGAGTCATGACAAAAATTCTCTCAGGAGGATGTTGGTTTTTTTCCCCAGAAAATGGTGACAGAGAGAACAAACCGTACACAGCATAAGGAAATGAGATGCATTAGAGATTGAGCAGTGGTGATTACTACACTGCCAGGATGGGGTAGTAGCCATGCAGGAACCAGTGTTGGACTGAATAGAAAGCACAGGATGAAGAAGAAGAGTGCTTGCAGTGAAATTAAATGCACACAAGCTGCGGGTCTGCACAGCACTACGGCATATAGATTGTAAGGAGCGAGAATAACCTCGCTAAGATAGGACGAGGACTAGTGAACTCAATAAAAAGCAAATCAGGGAATTATGCACATGGGGACCAGCTATTACAGGTCTGAATTATTCCCACACTGGTCTCGACTCTATTATAACAGATAAAATGAACTCTGTGATTTGGAAAAGTGATTGGCATTAATGTTAATCAAATAAGTCACAAAATTGAGAAATACTCCCCCAAAGGGTGATTGTCCAGTTTTAGCTTAGCAACCCTAACTAAGCGTGGCAGGCGAATGTCTTCTTTCTTTGTAAATGGTGGCAAAGAGTTCCCCCGATCATAGTAAGAGAAAATGTTCGAATGGTGTTTAATTTAGTTCCTTTTTACTTCAAGAGCAAACGTAAGGAATGGGTGCATCAGCTCTAAAATAAACTTTGCTGGGCTAACTGCAGACATCAGTTAGTGTTACCAAAGGCCAGTGGTATTTCACATATGCTGAAACAGCTCAGCTCACCATCATGTCCTCAGGCTACAAGGATGGCGTATTACATGAACAAATGTAGTCTGTGAAAGTTTACGCAGATGTAAATATCAGATACTGAGATATTCACCACTGCAACATAAATGAGATTTCTCAAAAGATTCTCATGAGAAGTGATTTGGGATCCACAGAGAGCAAAATCATTGGACAAGTGCAAGAACTCCCATAAACCGGTCGGGGCTTAGTACACAGTCAACCTTACATTGGACCTACCATCATCATCATATTATCTTCCCACACTATAAAGTTTGTAATCCCATATATCTGTACATTTTACAGTTCAACTGAGCACCAAACAGCCGCCTTATGACTGCGTCCACCGCGCACACGTTTGTTGACGTACGCCTGTTTAGCTTGGGGACGTTCTACATTCGCGCCGCTGACCGGTCCCTGATTGTCGATCAAGTTATCGAAATAGAACAGTGACTCCCAAATTGTGGGCGGGGCCCCCTGGTCAGCTGTGAAGGTACGGTATATTTTTGTAAGAGCAGAAATTCAGTTTGAAATTATTCACAATTATGTACAGTTACAGTTATTTATGTGAATTTATTTATTTACATAAAAAGTGGATTAAAACTGGTAACTGGAGATGGTTAGTTTGTGATGTTACTCATTACTCTCGCCTGAAGTTACTGATCTGTATTGAAGTCCCAATGGCAGGTCAGCCACACATTGGCCTTAACACTTTGCATATGACTGGGTTAGGGTTAGGGTAGGGTGGGGTTAGGTAAGAAAATAGAGCCTGTCCCAACCCAAGGGAGGGACAGGAAGTGCACGGTCCATCAACCCCGAGTCTCCCCTCCGTCTCCCATTGATATTGGTTTTTTTCAGGTAAGTATGATTTAACTTTTCATTTTGTTTTTTCAGGTAAGGTAAGTATCCATTATTTTTCCAATCCCAATGTTGTTTTGTGTGATTTCAATTTGTTTTCATTTTCCCGTATCCGTTATTTTTGTGTTTAATAAACTGTTTTTAATCCCAATTTGTCTTCTGTGTCTTTATTTCAGATTTGTTTTTCAATTTGTCTCAGGTTGGAGTTCTTAAGGAAAATCAATAAAATATAAATAAAAACATGAAATAAAATCCCCCCAAAATAACAAACTAAAATAACAAACTAACATAAAAGACAATCAAATTAAATGAGTATGCCATGTCGCGACGTTTCGGAGGTGTTGTTCCTTCCTCAGGCGAGGGCATACTGAAGGGCTTGGTGTTTGAAGCTCCTTTTTATACTCTCTCCCCCATGTCCTGCCTCCTTGGCTTTTCTACGAAGTGTTTTTTGCTTTGACTTTTCGACTCTGATTTAACCCTTTGTTTTCTGTCTTCTTTTCCAGTCTTTTCCCTTTTCATCATCCTTTTCTTCCCTTCTCTTGACCTCTGCCCATTACCCTTCCTTTTGATCTACATCCGTCATCTTTCTCTTCTAAATTTAGGTTTTAATAAATGCCGGTTAGGGTTAGGGTTGGCACAGCCAATAGCCTGTGTTGTTTATGTTTTTTGAATAAAAGTTTGAAGGAAAAACATCACTTACTCTTGTATCTGGATTAGAGGGAAGATTTAAGATTGGGTGGGCGGCAGCACTCCTGACTTTGGGAATGGCTGTGTAGCGGTGCCAAGGCAGACCCCAAGACACGGGCATGTTGCTCCACATACTTTTATTTATTAACAAACACGACGCACTTTACACACGGTTGCTGTTACACCGACACCGGCTGCAGCTCTCCCGCTGCCAGCCGCACACAACATCAACCCCAAACCAACACTCAGGACCCCTTTTATGGCTGGCGAGGCGTGATTGCTGATGCCGTGCAGGTGAAGCCATCTCCACCGCACGGCACCGCAAGCCACGCCCCGCCACAGGCTGGTCTAGAAAATCTGGCCTATGTTAGTTATGCCAAATTCTGATCCTCCTGTCTGGATGATTCTGGTGAATTCCAGTCTTCTATTGTTCAATTTTGGGGAGCCTGTGTGCATTATAGCCTCAGTTTAATGTTCTTAGCTGACAGGAGTGGCGCCTGGTGTGGTAGCCCATCTGCCTCACGGTTTGATGTGTTGTGTGTTCTTCCACAGCAGGTCTTTTATCCTGTCTTCCTTCTCTCACCCCAACCGGTCGCAGCAGATGGCCGCCCCTCCCTGAGCCTGGTTCTGCCGGATGTTTCTTCCTGTTAAAAGGGAGTTTTTCCTTCCCACTGTCGCCAAAGCGCTTGCTCATAGGGGGTCATATGATTGTTGGGTTTTTCTCTGTTATTGTAAAGTCTACCTTACAATATAAAGCACCTTGAGGTGACTGCTGTTGTGATTTGATGCTGTTTAAATAAAATTTAATTGAACTGAACTGTTCACAGATTGGCGAGGTCTCTCCTGAAAAAGAGATTTTGCTAGACTACATGCATTGAGTTTCTCCCATGCGACTGGATGATTCTGGATGTTCTGGAGATCTCTGTGCACACTGGGATTTGTTCTCACCTCCCTCAAAGCACAAATTAACTTCTTGTAATTAGCATGTGACTCATAGTCATTTCACAGGCCCTCTTGCAGAAAATTCTGTCTCCACATGTATAACCGTGCATCTGGCACTGTAGAAGAAAGACAGATTAGGGGTCATCTGCTGATGTTTACTGAGGAAAATTAAAACAAAGTGCGCACCCGCTAAATTAGCTTGACCCACTGCGGCAGAACAGTGCGCATATGTGGTCGTTTTTCCCTGACGTGATTTGAAAGACAAAGCACACCAGCTGGCTCGAGAGCTACTGAGTACACACACGTGTTCTCCCATGAGCTGGATACGATGTGGATCTGTGTGTTTGTTGTTTATGGAATTAAGCTCTCTTTCAGCTTGTGACAAGGGAAATTACTTCTACTAAGTGGGAAAACGACATTATAACACCGGTCCCCCGTGCTAGTCATGAACCCCATTCTTCTCACCACATGTGTGAAAAATCACCAAGCAGAAAGCGGCAGGTTTAAAGAAACAAAGATCTCTATTATCAGCTGAAGTCATTGCTGCCAGCCGTATTCCAGGCAGTGTTGGAAAAAACTGGAATATCCCTCGTATTCTCTCGGCTAAGCAACACAATACTGTGCTGTAATGTGTAAAAACTGCCCTCCTCCTATCAGCATGGTAAATCTTGTGTATATTTGCCTGCTTATTGGATATTACCAGCAACACAGCCCACAAACTGACACAAGGATCACACTGACTAATGTGGAACAGCGGGTTATCTGATCTCTCCAACTGCAAGAGCTCAGACTGTACAAATCGAAATGGAGATGTTGTTCACTTTACTGTAGCGCGCACAGCTGAGTCAAGATAACTGAAGTAGTACTTAACAGCTTGAAAGTAGACTGATTATTTAAAAAATAAACATATTATTCAAAATATCAGATGTAAAAAATCAAATTGAAATAAAAGAGATGTTTTTATAACGTTACTTCGGTTCATTGAGGGGTTTTTTTACGCATTTGTTTATTCACAGCTCTCTTGATGTTGGTATTTCAGTGGAGTTGAGGTCCGGGCCTTTTCTTTTTCAGCCATTCTGTTGGAGATTTGCTGCTGTGCTTGGATCATTGTGCTGTTGGATGACCCGGTCTTGGCCAGGTTTGGCCTCACATTCGACTCTTGAATGCTTTGGTATACATGAAGTTCATGGTCGACTCAGTGACTCTAAGGTTCCCAAATCATCATCCCTCCACCGCCGTGCTGACAGCTGGTCTGAGGTGTTTGGTCGCTGCTGTGCATTAGACATTGCTCTCCTGGAGTCTCATGGTTTGTTCAGGTGATTTTTCACATTACAATAAATCAGCATGCAAACTTATTTTTAGTGTCGGGTTTTTTTATTCTTTCTGAGGTACACAGACCTTTTGGAAGGACAACCAGTGACTGGAAAACAGGGTCATGGGTGGCTTAGGCTCAGTGACACACTGTGCAGAACTAATGTTCAGTACAAATCACTGAAAACCTCAGTGTTTGCCACGATGGAGAGATGTCAGAACATAAAGTGCAGCTTGTTCTGAATCAGGCTGCATAGCTGCAAACCGCTCAGAGTGCCCATGCTGACTGCATAGATAGCCTGCTCTGACGAATCACATTTCATTCGCATCATTTACCAGGGGAAGAGACGGCAGCAGGATGCACAATGAGATGAAGGCAGCAGAGGAAGTTTGATGCTTCTGACTGTATTCTGCTGCGAAACCTTGAGTCGTGCCATTCACCAATTCACACCAAGCTTAACATATTTTTGAAGAAGAATTTAAATGTTCAGGCTGATTGGTGTGTATCACCGCAATATCATATATAAGCTAAGGAGCCTCATATATTAATTCAAGTCATGACAGTGATGAAGTAGCAGACCTCTTGTGTTCATTATAACTGCCAGTAAATTTCCGCAGTGCCATCAGACAGGAAAATCATAAAAGCTTCGCTCACTGTGGTTGTCTCTTTGTTTGTGAGAATGACACATAAAAGGTGGTTTTGCAGAAAAGCAAGCACGACAGGACATAAATACTTTGAAACTGATATGACGGTGATCGTGTTGGTGTGCTGATGTGCAGTGTATGAACAGGGCTGTCCCTGCTGCACCCACACGCTTACAAATGGACTCGCTGGTTGGAATTGACATTTAATTTCCAGCAGCAAACATCCCAGACCCTCCAAGACGGAGTCTGTTTGTGATGGATTTCCAAGCTTGCATTTTTAAAAATTTTTTTATATGAGACATTTAGGCAGGTTTTATGTAAGAAAATTCTACTCTCAAAGCCCCGGATTCCCATTAGAAGTGGGACAGCTTTATCGCTTTAAAGCGCTTTATCGAAAAAGGAAAAAATAAAATGAAAAAAATAATTGGGTGGGTGATAAGCTTGGGTTATGTAATGCGCATGTGTCAGTCACTGATTGGAAGTCATACAATGCAATGCCCAAGGCTAACAAACACTGGTACATTAAAATTGACCAACGTGTACTAATCTAAATGGCACTGTCTTCCAATAAATGTTTTAATATGTGCTAAAATCCAGATTTTTGCAGACACATTTAAAAATGCATGGTCTATCTCTCAACTGCAGGCAACCATTACTTGCATTTGTTTCTATAGCCTGGGATCTCTGGAGAAAAGAATAGAAGATCAGAAACCGAGTATGACTAGACCGCTGTTCATTCATTATTTAACGGCAAGCTGACATGGAGTCTGTGATGGCTCATATCTGAAATAAACTAAAGATAGTGTGCGTTGCCCTTAATATCCATGCTCTGCATCACAAAAATGGAGAATAAATCTGTCTGGAAGCGAAGCTGTTATTAGCAAATGGTACACATATACTACAGAGGGCGAGAAACGAATAAAAAAAAAAAACCCACAAAAATACAGTATAACATTACTGATGCTAAAAAAAGAAGCAGTGCTTTGTGCCTGGGCTATGGTTCAGAAGGCAGGCAGCATGAAATTGCCCTCCATGCTACTACCAGATATCAGTGCATTACCAGTGTAACACTCAGCTGTGAGAAAGGTCAGCCTTCTGAATGGGGAAAGCCCTGTGAATTCACTCCAGGCTTTATCAATAATGCAGCGGGTGAATAAGAAAGAGAGAAAGACTCCACACCGTCCGTGTCCTCAATGTTGCGTTCGACATTCAAGCAAACCTTTTATTATAGTGTAAATATGAAAAATAAATACACATTCCTATAGAGTCACTCTTCCAGGTTTACTCAGATCCATGTCAGGGCCTGATATGTATCAGCTGAGCAGATTTAACTTGACAATTTTTTGCTGATAACAGATTTACAGGTAGGAAGATGTTGGACCACCATACGCTGCCAGAACAGCTTCAGTGCCACTTCACATTTTTTTCTACAAGTCTCTGAAATTTACTGGAGGGATGCCACACCATTGTTCCAAAAAATATTCCCTCACTGATGGCTGTGGTGAGAACTGTCTCACATGCTTGTCCAAGACCTCCCTCAGGTGTTCGGCTGCTTTAAACCTGATGACTCTGGAAGGCCTTGGCGTAAGCGCATTCTTTTCATACCCATCAAACCGTTCAGTGACCTCCTGTGCCCCATGGTGCTGTCACAGTAGAGTAAATTTAGGATGGCAGTTGGGAAAAAGCTGTAGTAGTTCCCTGGTGATTGCATAGATTTTTTTTTTTTTTTTTTTGCAAGTAGATCAATTGCAAGTAGCTGAGGCAACCAACTGATCACACAGAGGTTGAGCATGCAATACTCTTAACATCTGGGTGAACACTTTTGATAAAAGTCTTGATTTACAGCAACTGGAGCCTAATCACGCCAGCAACATGCCTCCTACTGAATAACACAGCCACTCACTGCAGGGCTGGAAGGTTTAACTCGCCGTGACCTGTCCATATCTGCATATACTGACTCAGAAGTACCAAGAAGTAGACACAAATTTCTTTTATTTATTTAGTTACCTGATCAAAACGTGCAGTGGTCATGATAAACTGACATAAGGGGCTGAAATGCTAGAAATACTTCACAGTTGAGCGGAGATTCTGGACTCTCCACTCACTTTCCGGACTATTTTTGAGTTACCTTGTAATAACTTTTGCATTTCCCCCACCAGCAGCGAAGGCTGAGCTGTATTCTGATACGGTATCATGCATTATGTAGTAGGCTGCCACTGGTTGTGACTACAGTGAGTCAGTGCACCCTTACTGTGGCTGTCAGGCACTAGCCTGTCCCATTGCATTTAGAAAACAGCTGGAGGAGCTCTCTCACTGACCGCTGCGAGCACAGACTGCAGATCTCATTATGACTACAGCCCTGGGATGACATAGCTGTTTCTGTGACTGTAACCATGGCTGTGCTTTGTTTGTTATAGTTACAGCAGTGACACATTAGCTCTGGAGATACTGTATTCTTGAACTGCATTGTAGCACTGGTAACACAGCGGTCAGAAGCAGGAACAGTTGGTAATATCCATAGCACGAGATTCATCCACATTATCCACAGTCCAAACAGCAACATCTGGCCACATCTTCATCTTTACAGGCAGAACATGCTACAGCTGTGCTCACAACCAGCAGCTGGATACTGCCAGGGATTGACCTTTTAAAAGGAATAATGGCCACTAAGTGGAAAGTGTCACATCATCCGTCCTTTCTGAGTTTTTCTCTTAAATATTCGTTGTATTTTATGTTCGCAAGGTAACAGAAAGGGGATTCAGAAAAAAATTCTTCATTTCACATTTTTTAAGACACTTTGGGACTGCAGAAGAACTTCACTTTGTAAGACTGACTTGATGATTAGAGTAGTTAAAGAGGAAAATGCTTTTATTAAAGCGTAAAGTGAAGGTGGTTGAGGAAAGAATTTAAGAGAATACCAAAACATCCCCGAGCTGTGCTTCTTTAAAAGCCGCATAAAAATGCACAGTAGGCGACAATAGCTCCAAAAAATATACACGTTATTTCTTTGTTTCATTTTTGGCTTCGAGTATTGAACTTAGAATTAAGTCTCTACTTTACAGACAGAAATAAAACAACCAATGTATTTTTCCCATTGCCATTTGAACGTCCATGTCATGATTTAGCGACCTTAACAACAAAAATGCACCATTGGCATTTACATTATTGATAACAGCTCCCGAGTGCAACATAAAACACGTTATAGCTGCAGAAGGCCCGGTGTGTATGTAATTCTAGACTGTAAGAAAATCCACTCACAAGAATAAATTACTGGGTTTCTACTATTTTAGTTTCCCACTGGCCTTTCTCGCAGCCAACAGCACAACATTCTCATTACAGGTGAACATTTATTTAAACTGCAATTCCATGAGTTGTTCCAGTAAGCTGAAAGGACCTGAAAGCCTAAAACTGCAGTGATGCTTCTGTTTTAAGCTTCTGTTATCAGTGGATCTTGGTTACACCCAGAATTTCTTGCTGTATCTCAGATACTATATCAGGCTGTGTGAAAATCTGTGTTCATACATGTACCCCATCGAGTGCATCCCTTCGCTGCTGCTTACTCTTGTATCCGCCTGTTCTCCCAGCTACCGTCCAGCACGGAGGGCTGCGCTCGGGAGATCTGCCTTCCTCCACACAGTCTGTCTTTCCCCATTCTCCTCTTTCTTTGCAAATGCTCCGTCTCTCCCCCCTCCTGTGCTTTCACGCCGATCCGCCTGTTCATCTCAGCGCCCAAATGGCAACAGGCAAACCGAGCAGCGTGACTCTGACAATATTACAACACTGACGGACCATTTTTGTCAGAGATCTGGCCGACTCCGATTTTAAGTGAAGGTTGAAAACGGAAGGCAAAGGTTTGCGCTGCAGTCTTTAGGGAGGACTATACAGTAAACATAACACGAGGCGGTGTAGAAATATAGGTAGAGAATGTTTGTCCACATGAAATTCCCAATACCAACAATTTGCAAAAAGACAAATTTCCCTTTGGCTTAGACAAAGGTCAGAGGAATGCTGAAATCCACAAAACAGAAGAGGAGAGGACAGCCACTCTACGAGGACTTACTATAATCCTTCAATTTCATATTTTAGCTGAGTGCGATAACGGGGCAGCTCTATCTGCCACACACTGCTGGTACTGTCAGAAAACAAAGACAGACGGTCAAAAGATCACTCTCTTGCAATTAAGATTTTCCTTCAAGGGTCAAATGTGGTATACGTGAGTGAGCGCGAATGTGCCAGGCCGTGAGGTACAAATATAGGCGCTGTATTCTAACGTTGCTTGGAATAAGAGATTAGAGCTCCCCCATGAGAAAAGAAGTCAAAATGACATGAAAGCAAAAGAAAATTTAGAGAGACTAAGACAGAGATTCAGACATCCGGAAGCCCGGCTGTGCATCATGGGTGAATTTTGAGTGCATACGTGGAAACACAACAAAAGTATTTAAAATAGAGAAAAGGGACAGCTGAGTGGCAGCACACATCTGAATCATGCAGGGAAGGAAAAACAGAACAGCGTGAGGAAAAGGAAGTGGTAGATAAGAGGAAGAGCACAAGGGCCGTTTGAAAAAAGGAATGATTTGAAAATAGGTTTCAGTCCAGGCGCATTACTGAGGTGTATCACACTGTGACAAGAGTCGTTACCGGCTGCGACAATGCTGCCCGTATTGTTTCACCAGCAGTGTGTGTGTGTGTGTGTTTGTCATCGTGGCAAAATGTGGTCTTAGAGATCCCCACAACGGCGGTTATATCTGCATGTCTATGGACAGACTTCCTAACGTCACAGTGTGCGGTGCGGTCATGAAGGTTTACAGGTATGTCGTTAAGATTAAAATGAAGGCCATAGTTCAGCCCTGAGCACTGGATGTGGGAATGGCACGTTATACACCCCTCACCAACACGATAGCAGATTTGATATGTTTTCAGCTTGAGCCTGTGTGTGCGTCTGTGTTTACACAGTCATATCATGAGGATTTCTTTCCTTTTGGAGAACATGTTTTAAGGTTTGGTAAGGCCTCAGTCACACAGCCTTAGAGACCGGTTGGCATCCAAATGGTAACCATACATTTATATTCCCCAACCGGTTGTCATTCGCTATGAAATGAACCATTAAAATCCCATTTAAGTGGGTCTAAAGACCTAAGGAAAAACTGTGTGTTCATTGACTGGTTGCCGAGTGGTCGCTGGAGGTTGCCAGCAATCACTAGAACTGTCACTAGCTGTGATTATCAGTAGTTTGCATGGTAGACATAAACTTGTCTGCAGATACTCACAAACTCTGGCAAAATGGAAAAAGAGAGTGTTGGCCTTCAAAGTAAAAGCTGCACATTTTAATGATTGCAGTGGTAAGGCACAACTTCTATTTTGAAGCCAAACGTTTTCCGTTTCTAGTTTGCAAACTTTTTCAAGTTTCTCTGTCGCTCGGAGAGTAAATGCAGGTGTCTGCAGACAAGTCGCCATGTTTCATTAAAACTATGGGTGAATGCGGCAATCTGCTAGTGACCAAAGCAATCAGACCGAGGCTTTTGATGCAACACCCTCTTTGTGACCAGTATTGCTGATTTCACATAGCCAGCAACCCCCAGCAACCACTTGCCAACCAGCTGGGGAACACAAATTTGCCCCCGACCAATCTCTGGGCCTGTGTGCCTGAGGCCTAAGGTAAGAAAAGACAGAGAGACTGTCTGATCTTCTTTTTTGTGCATCTTAGCTGAAGAAAAAGAAGATCAGACACCAACTAGGGAGGATCAGGAGGTCAAACGCAAAAATATTGTCATCCCCTATGTAGCCGGTTTATCAGAGAAACTCAGGAGAGTCTTCTCCAAGCACGACATCCCAGTATACTTCAGACCCAGCCACACACTCAGACAAAAACTGGTTCATCCCAAAGACAAAACTCCTAGACACAAACTCAACAACGTACTGTATGCTGTACAGTGCAGCGAGGAATGCTCAGACCTCTACATTGGAGAGACCAAACAGCCACTTCATAAACGCATGGCACAGCATAGAAGAGCCACCTCGACGGGACAAGACTCAGCTGTCCATCTGCATCTAAAGGACAAAGGTCACTCTTTTGAAGATGCCGATGTTCACATGTTGGACAGAGAAGACAGATGGTTTGAACGAGGAGTGAAAGAAGCATCTATGTCCACTGTGAACGACCATCCTTGAACAGAGGAGGTGGTTTACGACACCAACTGTCTGCTATCTATAATCCAGTTTTGAGATCCTTCCCAGATGCCTTAACGCCCACTCACATCCTGGGCCGTTTGACCTCAGGTAATCACATGATAGGGTGGAGATAGGTTTCACAATGGGTTCACCCGAAACCTTGGCTGATTGTGACCCACACCTGTTTTCA
>VVHJ01023357.1:1773-14707 GCA_015107715.1 Tylochromis polylepis
ACTGGTCACACACACTTTCACCAAAAAAAAAAAAAAAAACTGAAAAAAAGTGCAGGTTCCAAAAAAGCTAGCACCAAAAAATTCTCTAAAGATGGACCCACTAACACCAGCAGCTGCGGTAAGGGGCTGGTGCTAGAAATTAACCAAAGATCTGTTAATGCAGCCCTCAGATTCTGTCTCAGCACCAAAATACTGTAGATTTTGGTCTTATTCTGATGTCAAGTAAATGCAGGGTCAGTACTTCTGATACTAATACAGACGCCGATGCTTTTAACTTATAAAAGCAGCTTATGTAGGGGAGAGCAGTGTGTCATGCATTATGAGATGATTCATCATCAATCTGCAAAATCTGAACACATTTTAATGACCACTAAATCATTGTGCTAGTATCACATGCTAGAAACCATCCAATACCAGCGTTGCCGATCCCTAATAAAGTGACTCATTCTGTTTAGTATGAAAGTGTAGTATAAGTGTAGTGGAGTCATGGGACAGACTCAGTGTGACCCTTGTAGGCATGTGTAATACAGATGTTTTACCTCGGTGGATGATTTCTGCTAAACTTATTTCACTAAAAAGATTTTTTTTTCTTTTTTCTAATCAATGGTTCAGTGTGACACAGTATCTAAACCTATATCAGAATCTATCAGTGCCCCCTTGACCCCTTGGGAGCTTCATGTGACATTTATTGAAGCAATGCAAAATATTACTTTCATGCAACGAGTTGTTGCACAGGGATGGTTTGAAATTGTGTTGGTTTGAAATTTAAATTTTTTCTAGTTTTGTTGAGCATTTTTGATTGGTCTTCTTAAAAACACTAAAAAACTAAACTAAACTAAATCAGTTTCACACTCACCACCAGTGTCACAATCTAAACCCAAAATCTCTTTTGTTTTTTTTTAATTCACCCTCTATGGGATGAGCCTTTAACTTTTGCTGTATGCCAGCACTGTGGGATTTTTTTTATAGACACATGTTGTTCTTCCGCCCTCCCTCCTCTTCTTGCCTCTGACTGCCAGTCTTCCACACAGTGACAGAGATGTAGCTTCCAGATCCCTCCCCTGCCACCTCTGATTAAGGCCGCTGTGAGCGAGACACACCTGTACAGCTGATGGGAGACAATGCCGCTGCTTCCTCCTAGAGATTGATTTTCTCCATTAAAACGGGCCCTTTGTCTAAAAACCCTGCACCCTCTTTGTTATGCTAAAGAGAAGATGGAAGATTTCCAATTCAATTTGGGCTGAGCCGAGGGCCGGTCAGCTATATGGGCCTCCATTGTCCTGGCTGAGCCCGCTGGGACAACGCTAGCGTCTCCCAAACGCCAATTAAGCTGGACGGAGAAACGGATGGGGGATAATTGACAGGCAGGAGAAAGGCAGCCTCTTCCTCTCTGTCTCATCATTGAAAAAGAAAATCAAAGACACAGCAAAGGAGAGGAGGAGAGAAGTGAGGCATGAGAGGAAGGGAACAGTAATAACCTGTAATATGTTGCCCGCAGCAAATTACATGAAGTGTTTTGCTCACGTACACGAAATGGGCACCAACAGAGCAGAGACAAACACAATGAGGGCCATGATTAAGAGGAAAGTGAAAGTTGGAGGATATTCATGAAAAGTAGGAATGTGGGCAGTTACGTTAGTTTGAGTTCAAGTACGCTGTACGCACGCTGTACACTTTTTGTATGACGCACTTTAACCTTTTATGTTGAATTCTGCTGTTTTAATAAACACAATTTTCCCAATCACAAGAATACAATTTTATCAGTAATCCTAAATGAAAATCAGATTACAAATAATATCATACATGAGTAATTATAACAATGACTAGGTCTAACTCTCACCATCATCACCCTCCATCATTAACTCGTCATGGGCCCCACATATTTTCATTGGTAACACATCCACCTAGCTCCGTGTTACTGTACCTCAAAGATGAGCATACCACATAAAACCAGTTATCTAAGTAATGCAGAGCACACAGTGATGACTTATGAGAAATACTTTTTCTTTCTGGTGTTGGATTAAGTGGTTTAAGTTAATAATGACACAGTAATTTAGGCTGAGAATCTGAGCTCATCGAAGGCTAACCCCATCTGCTGATCTAATCGGTAAAAGACTTGTTATAAATCTGGATACTCTGTTCATCTAGGAGAGGGATGTCAAAATAATTTTGCATTGTGGGCCACATACGGGCCAGACCCGTGAAACTCTCCTTTCTGTCAGTGTACAGAAGTCTAACTGCACGTTTAATTCCTGAGATATCTTAAGATAAGTAAAAGAAATGCAGTTTCAACAATTTTTAGACATGATAAAGAAATGCTGCTGTGATAAATGTAAGACATCTGTCAGCACGACCCTTACAAATAAATTTGTAAAATTACAGGAAAAGTTTTGGTTGTTCGTTGTCCAGAGTGTCCTGTAATTATAAAACAGAGGTTTTGTTAATTGACAGAACATTGTCTCTTTACTGTGGACCCACTGTAAAAATCTGAGCTTTCTCTAGTAGATCGTAAAAAAACAGGAACTTTCTGTCATTTCACTGTTCATCTACTTTGGTGCCGTATGAATCATCATCGTTAACAAAAGCCATAAAAACTAAAAAAAAAAATTCCAAAATGTATGTATTTATTCACATGTTGGGCCAGATTGGAGTCTCTGTGGGCCGATTATGGCCCCCAGGCCTTATGTTTGACACCCCTGATCTAGGAGTAGAAGTATACAGATTCAAAAATAGTAGTTTCTAATTCAAGATCACAGTATGCTGTGGTTATGATCGTCTTGGTTCCCGACTGGGACATATTTATAGCATTTAAATACATTAAAGGGTTTTATCTTTTTAAATCTCCTTTTCTTGATCACCCTTCTTTTTGTTTGGTGACTTGTGTGGATGTCTAATTGATCTCAGAAAACCAGACAAAAGTTTTCTGATCCTTAAGCAGATTGCCGCTTGTTATAGTATCACTAGTCCAGCAGACTTTTCAAGACGAGGTTAAAGCATACACAGGGGTCTAAGGTAAATACCGACACTACCAAGGCAGAAGGTGCGACTGAATAGTCTGTTTTGCTGAGTGACGTGACCCAGAAGCAGGATGCACTGGAGCAACCACTATGAAAGGAAAGGAGATAATTCCCTCATATAATTCCTAACAACACGCCGCCCAACTCTTCATGAAAACAATCAACAGAGGTGGCAAAGTGCCACAGATCTTGAAAATGGTCCTAAGTGTGTTTTCCATTTAGATAACCTGCTGATATGTTCTGAATTTTCAGCAACAGGCTGGTAAAGCCAAAGCTGAACCGTGAACTTTACACTGTTGTAAGAAAGTTCATGTCGATTCATGCAAGCTCTCTAAATCAAGTTATATGAGCAGGAAAAAACAAAAAAACTGATTTATTTCATTTCATTCTTTAGTTGTTTTTTTTATTCCAATCTTTGCAATGAAGTGATCTTTTTCTTCTTTTTAAATGTTCCACTTTATATGACCTGTGTGAAACGGGAACATTAAGAAGTTTAGTATTAGTGCAGTTGGACACCACAGATCTTCTTTTCCCAACTCTTTAGAAATTTTCTTTTACACCATTCCTTGACTTCACAACATTTTCCACAAGGAAAAGTGATTAGGAAAAGGAGGTACAGTAGGAGGTAGCTTTTGGACAACCTCCTACTGTAAGAACTATCCAAAGAACTACCAAGACACTACCACGTGTCTCAAAACATTTCAAAAGCTGACACAAATTGAGATAGCACTTTGGTGTAGTATGAGTGTACAAACAACTTGAAAGTTAAGATTTTATGAGCAGTTTTACGGTAGGGGTCCTGGTGACCCAAAAACGGGATCTCATGAGTAAAAGTCTGCCATGCCTGAATACGCTGTAGACTCTTACGTTTGATTCTTCTCTTCTGGGCAGCCATTGGCTTCCATTCACATCTCATTATACTTTGAAAATACATTACTGCAGCTGACTGTTGAAACTTATTTCACATTGTGAAATCAATAACATGCATACTGAGCCAGCATTAATTTAATAGATGGTGTATTATGTCTGTATGGTGAAGTCACATTGCATTCCTTATAGTCTATCTCAATAAATTAATTTTGAAGGTTTTAACTTGAAGCTTAAATTAATTATTTAGAAAGTTGCACATCTCAATTTTCCAAAGGAAATGATAAGAAAAAAAAAGGCTTTTAGCTAAAGTCTGTCATTCAAACAAACACACAAGCTTGGAAGCAAAACTCTGTCCGCTAGAGGTGAGCGGATCGAGCCAAATATTGACAGTATCGATAACAGTGGATCAGTACTAGTGGGATAGGATCGATACTGAACTATGAAAAATGTCTGAAACTTTTTGTGTTGACTGCCGCGTTTATTTTATTTATAGCCTGCAGCACATTGAAACAGAATTGACAGTGCTTTAGAGACAGGCACAATTACGTTCCAGGTCTCCAAAAAAAAAGAAGAAAAAAACAGTTTCAAAATACATAAAGAGATGAAAGGTGTGTTTTGTTGTGTGAACTAATTATTGTGGAAAGCTGGCTTTGTAAGTTAAAAGTATTTGTGTCGTTAGCGGTATCAGCAGCAATGGCCTTGTATTTACTTGGTATTGGATTGATACCAAAATTTGCAGCACTGCGCAGCACTATGTCCTCTCAAATATCAGGAAGACGCATCTCTATAGTAGTAAAACATATTAGTGCTTTTCCCTTATATTTTATAAAACTCATTATTGTCTGATATACACACATAAGCATATCCCCAAGAAAAAATAAGAATGGAGAACTTTGAAAAAAGTCCTTCCTTTTTTTACATTTTCCTCTTTTTCTACATTTTATATTCAGTTACATTTCATTAATTTAAAAAAAAAAAAAAAAGATCTTACAGAGTGTTTTTGTTATCGTCACCTTCGTGTCTAGAAGTAAGAAAGCAAGTCTCCGTTTCAGGAGAAGTGCTTTCATGTGTAAAACGGGAGCTGAGAGGCTTGATTTAAACCTGAAAAAGGTTTGAGTTCTTTCTTTCAAAAGTGATTCCAGTGATACAGACACAAAGGATGGACAGTACCTGCTCCTCTTCGTTTTACCACTGAGAGCTGTGTGAATGTGCACAAACGGGAAAAGCTACCTATCTTAGAGCATGTTTTATTTTTTTTTATGTATTGAATAGGTCTGTTTGAGCTACGCACTTGTACTGGCCACATACCATATGATTTGTTATGATGTCATTTTGGAGTAAACGCGTTTGAATCATATAAGTCATAAATTGCATGGCAGGAAACAGGTTTTCAGGAGGAATGACACATAAAAAATGAAAAACGTGGAGCAACTACGATCCTAAAAATCTCACTTGCCTGTATCTACATCTATGTATTTATATGTACAGTACATATCTGAAGAGAAACAGCTTGTAGCTACTTGTAAAAACCATCCTTTCTTCACTTTCTTACCTCCAAACCTTCTCTACCCCCCCCCCCATTTTTATCGCTCTTTCGCCCTTCCTCTAATTGCAATGTCTCTCGCTCCTTCTCTCTATCCCTCCCTCCCCCTTTCACTCTCTCTCCCTCTCTCGCTGCTGGCTTGTGACAGACGGCCTAATAGGATTTAATAAGCCCCATTTGCATGTCAGCCTTTTAGATTTTCTGTAAGAAAGAAAGGTGATGGGAGGGATAGGGGTGGATGGAGGGGGAGGGAGAGAAGGAGGGATAGTTTGGAGGAATAGAAATAAAAGAGCAAAGGAAGGAGCAAAAGAAGGAGCAAAAGAAGGGAGCGTGACAATAAACGGGTTGGTTTAAGGACTTTTTTTTTCTTCTTT
This sequence comes from Tylochromis polylepis, assembly GCA_015107715.1. Classification (NCBI taxonomy): domain Eukaryota; kingdom Metazoa; phylum Chordata; class Actinopteri; order Cichliformes; family Cichlidae; genus Tylochromis; species Tylochromis polylepis. The sequence continues at coordinate 7,578 of VVHJ01023357.1, forward strand.
TTTTGATGAAGTTTATGAAGCTATTAAACAAATTGGTTTAAAACAGTGCTCGATTGGCTTTATCTTTAAACATATAATATCATGCTTTCACCTTTTTTATATTATTATTTCTTTTAATCAGAGTGTGAGCTGAAAACTCGATCCACTGTTTAACATCAGTGATAATTGTTAATCTCTCCTTTTTATATATATATATAATGGTTAACACATGTGAAACAACAACGATTTTACTGTAAATTCAATATTCAGCCTGATTCTACAGTTTCGCGTCCCTTCTGCCAAGTGGCTTTTGTGCTTTTGTTTGGATTGTGTTTGTCATTTAGAGCAAATGTGCCCAACGGGCAGCAGCAGAAAGTCAAGATTCTCAAAAACGGATCACAGGATGATGAGTCATCCAGGTATTACTTGACAATCAAATGTCATCATGTTGGAAGAGCTTATTGTTCCCACCCATACTCCAATGCCCAATCATTTGTTTGTTTTTGTTTTTGTTTTTCAAGTGCTTAAAACATCCCATTTGTACCACCGTGACTTTAAAGAGCGACTGCTGTCACACCGAAGCAAAGGACGAGATAACATGATGATGTTCGGTGTTATTGAAGAGGAGGCCGGGTCGGATGTTTTAAATCTAGATAAGATTGCATCTTGTTTCCACTAGCGTCGTGCTTTTTTCTTTCATTCTTCTTCTTCTGTTTTGTGACCGGTGATGATGTGACTTCCTCTCCGTGCTTTGGGGCCTAGTTTGAAACATTAAAATGACTTCATCTCGGAGAACATTTGATGTGCATGTTTAAGATAACGTGCACACATGCTTGTTTTAGAGGATGCAGACAATGCAACACAAGATTTTCACATAACACAGAGTTTGCATCGTCTGTAGCCATCCACAGGTAATAATGGGAGTGGAAATAAGGCTCTTGGCATGTTTCAGGATGTTTGAGATTTATTAAGGTGGACCGTGCACACGCATGGCTTTATTAATCTAGTCAAAAGAGTGGTGTACATTTCTGCTTTGGTTTGAATTCTGCATCTGAACGTATGTGGCCACAGATGCAGATGGAAAGCCTAATGGGGGGAAAAAAATTACTTCTCAGATTTGCTGAATAAGTTTCAACAAGCAAATACAAACACAGATTTATGGTACAGTTTATGATTTTATGCTGGCCCTGACATAAATATTTACTCAAAGCATAGGCTTCGTGTGTGCGACAGAGAGAGGCACACACAGACCGTCGTTCTCTAAGGATTATTATAAAAATAAAAATAAAAATAAAAAAGAGTCCAACCAAAAACCAGAAGTGTTGCGCACACATCTCCACACGCTCTCTCACACTCGGTAATCCGCATGTTGGTAGCTGTTGTTTATTGCCGTGTAATGGGATCAGGATGAGGCAGCGCTGATATCGGAGCAAACATCTCACACTCGCTCTCTCTCTCCCTCACACACACACGCACACACACAACTGCTGATCAAACATAGCCCAGGAAACATTGTGATCCAGGAGAAACGAGAGGGCTAATCCTTTTAGCCCTCTAAGAAGTCTCTCCCTCTCTCTTTCTCCCTCCAAAACCATTCTTTATCTTTCACTCTCTGTCGTTCTTTCTTCCTCATTTTTGGTCGACAACATTTTTCCACTCTCTCTCTCTCTCTCTCTCTCTCTCTCTCTGCCACTTTTACCAGCAAGAACCCAGTTAAAGGGAGAGAAAGAGAGCGAGAGAGAGCGAGAGAGAGCAAGCGCTGCTGATCTAAATATACGCACCAGTGTGTGTATCTATGTGTTAAGAGGAGATTGATCTGCTTGGTTTGCTGAGAGATTAGGCCTGATAAATCCTCCTTTTAAACCAAACGAGCCTTCCTCAGCCTCCTCCCACCTACACTCTGCATCCGTCTGCCTGTGTACATTCCTTCATGTCTCCACATTCATCTCCATCAAACATTGGAAGTTTAGTTCGAGCTGTTTAAATTCTGAAGTGTAAACCTGGACCTGTGATTAGAGCTGTTATATGCTAGCTGATGTAATTAAGCCTTTTTGTTTGCTCCAACAGTTTTACACTGGATGATTTTTACACTGTAAAATAATGGGAAATCTTAAGTTTCATTTCATGTCTGCTGTGTTTATTGCTCCATTAAAAGTTTGGTCTCAGTCTTTACAAGATACAATGTAAAACGTGAATGAAGCATGCTAGGCTGAGTAATCTGGGGAATTATGATGTTAGAATACTAAAGATGTACAAATTAGCATCTGTATACAAAAGTTTTTGGATGGTGACACAGTTTGGGTAAATTTGCCTCTGTACACCACCGCAGCAGATATCAAATGAAACACTTAAGAGGCGATTCAAGTGCAGACCTTCAGCTTCAATTCAAAGGGTTTTACACAAACATTGTACTGTTTATGACCAATTACAGAGCATCATCATCAGGCTAAAAAATTAAACACACCAATCAGAGAAATAGTAGAAACTTCTCAAAAACACTATTGAGGAAGTAGGCACTAGTACCAGGTTAACCCCCCTTTTGCCTTCAGAACTGCCTTAATTCTTTATGGCATTGATTCAACAAGGTGCTGGAAACGTTCCTCAGAAATGTTGGTCCATATTGACATGATAGCATCACACAGTTGCCTCGGATTTTTGGCTAAACATCCGATCTCAACATCCCAAAAGGGCTCTACTTGATTAAGGTTTGCTGACTGTAGAGGCCATCTGAGTACAGTGACCTCATTGTCATTATTCAAGAAACCAGAGTGAGAGGATTTGAGCTTTGGGGTACACCGCCATCATAAAGGGATGGACATGGTTGGCAACAATACTCAGGTACAATGTTTAACTGGTACTAATGATCCCAAGCATGCCAAGAAAACATCCTTTATGTGATTACACCGCCACCACCATTCTGAGTGGTTGGCAAAAGGCAGGATGGATCCATGCGTTCATGTTGTTTCCTTCATATTCTGACCCTACCAAATCTCAGAAAACAAAGAAATCAAGACTCATCAGACCAGGCAACGTATTTCCAGTCTTCCATTGTCCAACCAGTTTCTACCAGGTCCTTGTAGCCTTAGTTTCCTGTTCTTAGCTGATAGGAGTGACACCTATTGTGGTCTTCTGCTGCTGTAGCCCATCTACTTTAAGGTTCGATGTCACATGCTCTTCTGCATATAGTGAGTGGCTATTGAGTTACTCTTGTCTTCCTATCAGCTCGAAGTAGTTTGACCATTCTCCTCTGACCTCAAGAACGGCCATTCTTTGTAAACCCTAAAGACGGTTGTGTGAGAAAATCCTAGATCAGCAGTTTCTGAGCTACTTACTTTTTTTCTCATTATATAAAATAATATAATGTAAAATGTAATATAATAAAATAAAATAACAATATGGTACATTTTCTGCAAATTCAGTCAATTATTAGTTTATATAGTGACTTTTATAGTTTTTTTAACATAATCAATTATATACTCAAAGATGAATGGTACTGTGGTTTTTTTCTTCCTTTTGTTTAGACCTTCTGTGCAAATCTTTAAGAATGTAAAAATATATGAATGTATGAAATACAGCACTTTTCAAAACAAATAAAAATATAGTTTTAACTGATGAACTCAAGGGCAACAAAATGGACCAATTTAGACCAATTTTTGATTCTTTGGTACAAACAAGCTTTGTCCATCCAAATTCTGCATACCACACTACACTGAGGCTCATTGTTAGATGAGGTAATACGGAAGAAAGGACCGTTTGGGCATAAAAACTGTTGTGTGGTGCTTGCCGTGAATAGATGAATATAACAGCCAGACTGGTCATGTCATCATCTGCATAATAACATTTCAAATAGATTTATTTTCTTTCTTTCCACCTGCAGTGTAAGTGCTTTGATATAAAATTGAATTTATTTCTATATTAAAATATTATTTTCTTTTAGCTTGTCTTCAGTGTAATGCCAGTGCAGTCACGTTTTAGATCTGTGTTTTTCCTGTTGGACGTGATATTGTTTTGTTGTTGTTTGTCTTTTTTATTCATCCTGTTAAACTCAAATAATCTTCACTGTAATTGCCGTGTAGCTATTTGACAGCGTACACACATAAAAAAAAAAAGACAGTATGATTAGTGCATATCACATTCATAGGTTCATGTTAATGCTCACTTCTGCAAGCAGGACATGCTTGTGAAATGTGTGCGTATGTGCGCATGTTTGTGTGTCTTCAAACAGAGCTGTGAGTGCTTAATGAATTTACTTTGCTCTGATTGAAAATTAATTAAAACAGCCTCAAACAGACAGCCGCCCACAGAGAACCACTGGCAACACACTGACAGACAGATTACCGCTGAGGAGGGAGGGAGGGAGGCAGGAGGGAAAAGAGTTTGCAACTATCTGATGCACTTCCTACGACCCTACATGTCATGGATTATAGCAACCTTAGCCTAGCCGTTGGTGTAATTTTTGAATCTGTTTTATCTGCCGTACCAGTAAAACGACAGTAGTCTCAATCACAGACTAGTAGTCTTCTCCCTGGTGAGTTTATGACAGCTGGTGACATCCCAAGTAATATTTGGCTTCTGATTCCTCTGAACAATGCAGGGAGCAGATTTACATAAATTAAGTTTTGGAATATGTAGCTGACAGTTCTAGCCAAATGTGTTGCTATACTGCTTTTGTCCCAGTGGGTTAAACTCTGGATATTCTGGAAGCATAGAAGGGGCAATGACATTTCAGGATCCTTTATCTGTTTTGTTTCCTTTGCATGGACCATGTTCATCGACAGTGGTTTCATCAGTGTTTGAGCCCATCAAGTATTTTTTGTCCTCACTACTGAATCGGGCCTATTTTTAATGCAGCGCTGCCCAAGGGCTGAGAAAAGATCACTGCCATCCAGTACTGATTTTCAGCAAGTGTCTCTTCATGTGGAGCACGCTGACTTTATATACAGGCACCGTGATGTCATCCATTGGTTTGTGAAGAGCTGTTCTGAAGCCTCAACTTCTGCATTTTGGCTGTCAGCATCATGGGTTGTTGTTTTTTTTGACACTCCATGTGAAGCCCCGGACACTCCACTCTGCTCATTAGCGACTTGCCAATCACAAGGTAGCCTGCCCTAAATCAAACCTAGCTTTATCATCAACTTGACTCTAAACAGGACTTAATTTTGCAAGAAAGAAGGAAAGAAAGTTGTAATTAAAGGTGAAGAAAAGAGTGCAGGCAGGGTGGAGATGAATGTCAGGGGTGATTTGTAACAGAAGGATTGCAGCAAGTGTGAACGAGAAGGTTTTCATGATCACAGGGACAGCTCAGGTTGAGAAGTTTGGAGACAAAGTCAGAGAGGAAAGGCTGAGATGGTTCGGACATATGCAGAGGAAGGATAGTGGACGTACTAGACCAGGGGTCTCAAACTCAAATGAGCTGTGGGCCACTGCTGGCACGGTCATCTCATTGGAGGGCCACTTTAGTGTTTAAGTAGTACAAAAAAACCCCAAACAAACAAACAAGAAAACGCCCACAAATATTTCCTAAAATGTGGTATTTTGTTTGTTTGTTTGTTTTTTATTTCAAATATTGCAGAACAAGACAAAACTGCAAATGTGAACGCAGTTTTTTTTCCCTCACGTTTAACTAACTGAAGCCTTTCAGTGAACTACCAAATAAACAAATTGGTACTCTCTTTCTGGCCAGACACGTGTTCATATTGCTCATATTCAACAAAAAAAAATGCAGACATAAGTGTACACATTAGTTTTTGACTGCCAGTGAAAATTGTTTTCTTTCCAAATAAATCTCTCGCTGAACTAACACAGTCAATCCCTCAACATGTTTGTACTCTCTTGTTAGCTTGGCCAGGTCCGCGGCTCTGAACTGTGGTAAAGAGACCTCTGGCTAATACGTCAGGTTCCGTGTCGGGCTCTTAGCTGGTAACTAGCTTTAATGTCTGGGTCAACTTTGCTAGCGAGAGACAGAGAGAGGCGTTGAAAAGCTGCTTCAACGGAACTTTATTGTTTCGGAGGAAAACACAAACGCAGTGTACAGTCGAGTCTTAACAGCTTACTTACAGTCAGGCACTCTTTTTGGCTGCAGTGGTTATTATTATATTTACATGCTTTCATCTTCCGTTTCTAGTCAGTAGCAACTCGTACTTTTTGACTCTCCTGTTTCTCCCTCCCTCGCACTCACACACGCACAACGGGAGGGGCAGTCCCACACGTTCTCCCTGCAGCACGGACTACACCACCCATGAGGCTACATTCTTAAAGGGCTATGCCTGTAACACTCTGCTCATATTGCCTTCATATTAAATAATTTTTTTGAATAATTTTTTGAATAAGAATTTTTTTTTGTCTTCATGTCAATATGCGGGCCACAAGTAGATGTGACATGGGCCGCAAATGGCCCGCGGGCCGCGAGTTTGAGACCCCTGTACTAGACAAAAGATGTTATAGATGGAGCTGCCAGGCAGGAGGAAAAGAGCAAAGATTCATGGATGTAGTGAAGGAGGACATGTCTGAATAGGAGGCTAGATATAGGGTGGAGTGACAGGAGATAATCTGCTGTTGTAATTAAAAAGACTAGCAGCTAGCCAATGAGACCATAAAGTCATTAGGAATGTGTTAGTGAGGTTCTATACAATCCAATTTTTTTTAAGCATATGGGTTTTGCCCTTACCACCACTCAACCCCTCAAGCAGGGCGTTAGAAAGAATCCAGGATTAAGGCACTTTCACTGTTTCACTTTTCAGACTTGGAGGCTGCGTCCATCTTTTATATACAGTCTGAGGGGGAAAACACTCACCATATTGCTTCTGAAATCAAAACCTTTTTATACTTCATTGCCTTTAATGAGGTATATGATGCATAGTGTTTTATTTGTTTGGGTTTTTCTTACTGTTTTCAGTTAAATATACTCTCATCCTTTTTTTTGCCAGTTTAGCTGCAACTAGGGTAAAAGGTCAAGGGTTTTTCCTCATCTGTACACTACGCTCATACTTATGTTTTTGCCAGTGGGAAAAAAGAGAGCATTGTTTTCTGCCTCGGGCCTTCTTCTATACAATGTGAAGGAGCCTTGAAAGGCTTCATTCTCTTATGGAATGAATTGAAGTTCTGCTTCTGTCACTATACAAACAGGGTATTACAATGACCCAGTAAAGCTG
>VVHJ01023358.1:2106-14695 GCA_015107715.1 Tylochromis polylepis
CCCCCCACACAACACAAAAAAAAAAAAAAAATAATAATAATAATAAAATTAAGAAGTAAAAGACCTGGAAGAAAGACCAAATATCTGCATTTGATTTGGAAACGCGCACGAAGGTGAGAGCCCCGCTCTCCGCTGAGTTGACGTGAACAAACAGAAACGCTAACGGGCAGGACTCGGCGCACGGGATGGGTACGAGCGCGGGATGCTCTCAGCGACTGGAGGTGCACTTTTTTTTTTTTTGTTTTTTTAATGACGCTTTCCGGAACCGTGAGTGATCTCTGACAGAGCAGCAAAGTTAGCTGGTGAATGATACATGCTGGTAACCGTTTGCAAGTACCAAAAGTGAACCGGACACCATCTGTGACGCTTCCAGAAAATATACATGGAGTATAGGGTGGGGGTGATCAGTCTGGGGGTGAGGTGTACGTGTCTTGGTCTTTTTGTGTCCGTTCTAATATATTTAAAATGTATTCAAATTATTTATTTATTTTTATGTTTGTTGTTTGTTTTACAAAAATGTCCAGCAGTGTGTTGTATTATTATTTGTTTTATTCTGATTCACTCATCAGTTTTAGCTCTTTCCCAGACTTCAGTGGCCATGATCATCTTGTCAGTATTTTTACTAATGTGTTTCCTCGTTTTCTCACATCTCTCAACTTTATATTCTTTCTTTTTTCTCATTAAATATACCTTCAACTCTTGGTATCTGTATGCATGTATATACTGTAAACTATATCATCAATGCAATTCACAATTCAGTATAATTTATTAAATTAAATGTATTTATTTATTTTTATTTGGCAACTTGTTTACTAAAAATTTCACCAAGAATTAGTTGTTTTTTTGGACCTGAGTGTGCATTTTTTACATGCAGTGTTCATGTAAATTTGACCTTTTCACCAGAAAAAAAACAAAAACATTTGCTTCCACACTGCAAAATCTCCAGTTTTTTGCTAACACTGAAATATTACTAGCATTTTTAGTTATTTTCCAGTATTAGAAAATCAGCACTGCTCAGTGCTGCTCAGTTGTTAATCTTTAACACTGACTAGGTTACTGTTAAGAATATAACACTGTCAAAAGTGTTAATTTAACACTCAAACGAGTGGACCTATATAGACACTTTCTAGTGTCAGTTTAACACTGGAGATTTTGCAGTGTAAAATCCACTTGGTCCCTGAACACAGGAACAGGGTGCGCTGTTCTTCTTGCGCTTCTGCCCACTAAATTTAGTGACATAAGAGGGGCATATTTACATGGCTAAAGCAATATAGCACAGCTGCATAGCATTAAAGCACACTGAAATCTAATAGATTTTTGTCTGCTGCAGCCTGGCTCAGTATATTTACTGTCCTGAGATCCTTTTTTGCGAAAAGAAAAAAAATATGAAAAAGTAAGAAATCTACTTTGTTTTCTGAATGTTTGTTTTATTTTGACAGAATATCATTTCAGCATTTTTTTTTTGCCTTCATTATATTATAGTATATTGCAGTGAAAGCCAGTTAACCATTCCAAAGTCTCCAAACAACAGCTCCCATTTGCTTTTAAAGTGAAACTAGTTAGAGCCACTACTTTGAAGCAACCACATAGCTAGAAGATAATGCACATAAGAACACATACTTCTATTAGGGTCTCAAACATTTATTGTGTTTGTTATGTATTTATCAAAAATTTAAATCCATTACTACTGGTGCAAAGTTTGCACCAGGTACACTAACTTTCATTCTTTCTGTAGGCTGGAAAATTTCACACACAACTATTTATAAACCTTTTAAACAACACACGTCCTGTGCTAAGAATGAAACTGACACTGCATAATTGTAACATAAGTTTGTGATGGCTGGCACACAGGTTGTCATACAATGTGGTGTCCTGGGTGTTCCAAATTCCCAGAGCTACAACCTGCAGGCTGATTCCCAGGGGAGTTGGCAGGATTGTTGTGCAACAGCATGAGAATATTAACCTCTCTGCTGCTGGAAAGATGGAGGAGACTGCATGGGATTAAGAGCATCTGGCAGGAAGATTTTTTTTTTTAAAGGTGTGTGGGTACTACAGACCCTTTTGCATTCATTAGTAAAGACTACATGAACTACAAACTCTTCTCATCCATACAACTGCAGGCAGTATGTGATGATGTTCCAGGATCCAGATTTGGGGCATCGAGTCATAGGCCTTCTTGTTATCAATCCAGGCAGTGCACAGGCAGGTCAGCCTAGTCTTGCAGACCTGGAAAAATTACGTAAGGGATGTTTATAATTTTTCCAGGTCTCTTTAGAACACCAACATACTGTTACAATATGAAACGGCTTTACAAATTAAAAGGTCAGCATTGCAAATTCTGTTATGTGAAAATGCACTGTGACTTCATTTTACATACTTTTTATGCTCAGTGTTGGGATTGAGTCAAATTCCATTACTGCATGTAGGTGGTGACTGAGAAACCCAGAGGACCTCTGATCTCACTGACAATTTAGATTGCAAACTCAAAGTTCCTTGTGCCTTTTTGTCATCTTTCAGCAATGAGAAAAGATCTCCATAACTTCACAGCTATCCTTACTGAAACTGAATTTCACAGTTGGCTGCATGCTTTATTTCACTGTTGATTTTAATAATCTTAGTTGTGATAAAAAAAAAAAAAAAAGTTTCTCAAAATGCAATAAAGTCTCAGTTCGGTGTCTCCTGTACTGCCTTTGATAGCATAATTTACAACCATTAATTGTTCAAATTTACAAATTTACAACATCAAAAAGAAAAAAAAAAATTCTTAATACAGAATAACATACAGCCCACGGGGCGAATTCGTATGTGATCTCTGTCAGCAAAATTTCATGACAGTTAGTGGAGAGGTGGCCATGAGCTAAGGAAGAACCCACCAACTATACCAGATCCAGATTTCAGATCATTTCTCATTCTTTAGAATATCCTGACTGGAAGAGGACGTCCTCACTCTGTCCTCTTTTAGTTTGATCCATTACCCAGAATAGCTCTTGTTCTCTTAATTTATCTTCTTAACCAAATTTGGAAAATGCCCACTTTGGACAAAAAAGGTATCTTGAAATAATATGAGGTGTGACGAAAAAGTTAAACTTCTTGATCTTTATTTTCAGGAAGAAAAAGTTACAGGGAGAAAAATCTGCTGACTGACTTCATGGTGCAGAACTGGATGAGTGTCAAAAAAAAATAATAAGCATGTGCTTAAGCTCACTCCTCCTTAAAGCTGGCAATGAGAGTTGGGTTGGATGGTTAAGCCCAGAGGCTAAGGCTACTGGGCTTAAATACTTAATCACTTTATGTTCAAGAAACCAGTCTGAGATGATTTGAGCTTTGTGACATGTTTGAGTTAGTGCCTTCCATTCAGCTTAGTCTGGTCATTCTCCTTCTATGGCATCAACAAGTCATTTCCATCCAGATAATGGCCACTCTCTGGGTATTTGCTCTTTTTCACATCTTTCTCTGTAAACTCTTGACATGGTTATGTGGTTTCTAAATGATGCTTTACTGTATCAAGATGGCTAATCCACTTTTTATAAATCATAAACCTGCTGTCATGAAACATGACTAAAATAAATATGAGTTAATTAATGAAGATTTAACATTTCTGTCCACATCCACAAATTACATACTAATTATTAATACTTTAAAAATTATAAGTTAAGAATTTACTAATACCTTGCTAATGCTTATTGGTATTTCTAATAAGCAGATTGTCTGACCATCCCTATGCTATTACTTATGTCACGGTCCTGGGTCGGTGACCCAGTGTTTTGATTTTTGTACTATTATTGAGCTTTGATTTCATCATGGTTTATGATTACTAGTGGTTTAGTTCAGTCTTCATGTTTATTATCTTGTTCCCCCCAGTCAGTCGTGTCTCTCATCATTCCTGTCCCTGTGTTCCATGTTTCCTCTGTTCTGTATCAAGTCTGTGCCTGTCGTGTGTTTCCTGTTTTACTTTGAAAGTCTGTCTCATCACAGTGTTTCTAGTTTTGCCTCCCTTGTCTCGTTAGGTCTAATTTCTCCCAGTTGTGGTTCCCTCCTCTCCCATTCCCTGATTACTCCAGTGTGTATTTAAGCCCTGTGTTTTCCTTGCTTTGTGTCATGTCGTACCCTTACTGTGCTGTGTGGTTTCCTATGTGCCCCTGGTTTAAATTGTAACTCTTTATCTCTAGCCTCTCAGTTCTCTGTATCCCAGTTTAGTTTTCTAGTTTCCAGTGATTATGTTCTGTTTCTGTATTTTGCATCTGAGCTTTCAGTGCAATAAAAGCTGCCTCTTTTACTTCATCCCTCTGAGTTCTGTGTCCTGCGTTTGGGTCCTCCATTCTGCCTACTACAGCACAAACCATGACAGCTTATATTACTTGATATTTGCTTTTATGAGCCACTGAACTATACTGGGCTCTGTTTATTTATGTGTTTCCTGGAGGTCACTGGCATGGTAACATAATTCCTTGTAGGATGCTGCACAGCGTCTTTGTCCTGTCTTCCTCCCCTGACCCCCGACCGGTTGCATCAGATAGCTTCACCTCCATGAACCTTGTTCTGCTGGAAGTTTCTTCCTGTTAAGAGCGAGGTTTCTTTCCACTGATGCCAAGCACTTGCTCATAGGGGGTTATCTAATTGTTGGGGTTTTCTCTGTTTTTGCTATATCATTGTAGGGTCTTTAACTTATAATATAAAGCACCTTGAGGCAACTGTTGTTGTGATTTGGCACTGTATAAATAAAATCAAATTGAATTCTTTGTTGAGTTGTGTGAGCTTAACTACCAATCCCCCACAACAACAAAAGAGCCCCAGTCCAACACAAACAGTTCAGAGGCCCGACTGCGATTCCAGCGGTGGTGAGAAAAGTCCTGGTGGCCGACCCGGCGGGCGGCGATAATAGCAAGCGCCTTCTGGTGGCCAACCGCGGCGAAACAGTTCTGGTGGCTGGCCGCGGGTCCAGCTGCATGGCAGTGCTGGATGCAGATGTGCAGGCCGTGCTGGACGTAGACGTGCCTGAAGGCTCACGGGAAGCTTGGCAGACGGCCAGCACACAGGACCAGACGAAAACATGAAAAGTCGACTGACTCTGGGTCGCACTAACTCTGGAATACACACCACAGCGGGCCTGGACATGCTAACCAACACTCCCTCCTTCCCAGATTTAGCTGTCAGACAACATTCATTGTTAGGAAATTTGTCAATCTTAAACTTATTGTCCCCTGTCGAATTAAAAACACTGTTTGAAGGCTTGACGCTCTCGACAGGTGTGGGATAAACAGTCACTGACCTTTGTGCTGGAATTCACCGAAACAGCTGAGTTTTGAGCTGCTGGTTCGATGACAGCTGCCCCCACTGAAGCCCCAGGAGTGGGTTGCGATGTGGTGGGGTGATGATGGCGAGGGCGCCGTCTCCTCTGTAATGGAGGGGAGGAAAAAGGAACAGCAACGGGTGAAGGGGAGCCCGTTCGTTGCTGCTGAGTGTACCAGGTGGCGAGGGTTTCCAGGAGGGCGGCTGAGTTCTCCTTGCCCGAGCCACCCAAGCCAAACGGTTCAAATTTAAGGCTTGCTCGCAGGTCAGTTATAATTTGAGCCAGATCTCTGATGTTCAGAAAACTCAGGGGAAAAGTAGTGGATAACAGGAAGTTGTCAAAAAACACTACCTGGATATGTCTGTTGTGTTGATCTGCGGCCTGGATTACGCTCCGGCAGTAATCCCACAGACTTATAAATCAGGAGACATGGATGAAACAAAAACTAGAATAAAACTCAACTAAACCCTAACTAAATAATAACACAAGAACTTAATATTATCACAAACCTAACATAAGAAAATCAAAAATACAAAATAAACTCAAAACACTGGGTCGCAGACCCAGCCCCTGACATCTGGCTTTGAAAAGTCATGCATCATGCAAGATATACACATGCAGTCATTCCCTCAAAGTTAAGTGACACTTTGCTCTCTCAGAAAGAAATGATCCTTTGACTCTCACCATTTTGCTTGTAGATAGTTGAATCCTGGCAAACTGATCAGAAACCAACTGAAAAGAAAATTCTGGGTGCAGCAGAGCACTGAAGTCAGTTATGATAAATATAAGATCCACAGTTTTTCTGGGATTGGATGGCGTGAACTCAAAGATTCTTTTAAGTGAGATTTTAATCAAGTCTTGATCCTCTACTCAGCTATCCCACTTTGAAGGAGTTATACAAGATGAGTGACTTTAAAAATGAAAGTTTTATACTCATGAGACTTAGAGTGGGGCAAAAAACATACCAACACTCTGAAGACTTTGTGTGCCCTGTGTGTGTACCCAAGTAGCAAACTTATCAAATCCAGTGATGCAGATCAGATAACTTGTGACATGCCGTGACATCAGAACAAAAGTACTTATTAACAGTATCTCAGTAGGTTTCTTATGCAGTATTAACACCAAGACAAAATGGTAAAATAAAAACGTGTTCATTTCCTTTAAAGTCTGTACTGGTCCTTTTAAAACAGCATTTCATAAGAGACATGGATATACTTAAGAGGGAGCAATAGATCACAGCTGGGTATCTATCTATCTATCTATCTATCTAGAAAACAGAAAACCCTTTGAGGAAACCCCTAACAAACTTTCTAAAGGATAAACTTTTATAACGTTTCAAAGTGTTTGGTACTGTTAAAAATTCAATATTAACTAAGGCTATTAAAAGTTAGAGCAATTCTGTTTAAAAGAGAATGATATATGATGTATTAGTACAAATGAATGCTGGAGGCATATTGAATGATTGTGAACACATCTACCAAAATGTATTAATGCCGCAAAGTATTTTAAGGACCTAAAATGTATCCATAAACAGCGTGATGTTACTGTGAAAAGTGACTTGACAAGACTGCCATTAAAAAGTAATTCTTTACACTGTGTAGGTAACAAGGCAGCGTAACTTGAGTAATTTTGTATTACAAAATCTGAACATTCTTTAACAGTATGTTACTACCTCATGTAGCACTAACTTTAAGTAACCGCATAACATTGCTAAATCTTCTCCACATAAACACGCTTTTAATCTCCCAAAGAGCCACAGCTTTAGCCAGACATTAACTATCTCCTCCTTATCAGACCTTACCACCAGTGCTGTGGAGCTGTTCAGAAGTCAGGTGTCAGAGCCGGGAGTGAATTTAATGCAATCCAGTAGTAAGTAAGAAAAGCAAGGAAAAACAGGAATTGTTTTGATTCACTCCCACTCCCACAAGGCTTTAAATTCTGGGACTCTCCACCATTTGCTCTTAGAACTGAAGAAGCTTCTCGGATGAGAGGTGAAACGTTTTCAAGAAACTTAGAGAAGTCCAGACGCTTTTCTTTCCAAGCTCCTTAGACTACCATGACCTGGATGAATGAGAACCTTCACAGACATTTTGATTCTTAGCAAGATAAATTAATTCATTCATCGTTAGCAATACAGCACTATCCTTGTTGTTTGTGCACTGCTGTAGTATATTCACAGACAGATGCTGGTTAACACTGTATATGGCTCATTTGATGAGTGGCAGCGGCAGCACAAATTACAAGTTTTACAGTTTTATTTATGTTTATGTGTACTGCCAACATCACGGCTTGTTAAGTCATGGTCAGCTATCCTCCTCCGACTTGTAAAGAAGGGCTCCATCCTAATACAGAACAAAAGTTGAAAAGGTCAGAGACAAAACACATACAGGAATATAATCGATGAGTTGACAAAGGTAGGAAAGGGAAAGTAATTAACATATAAAGATAATCAGGCAAGTAACGTGCAGCATTACTTTTAAGAAAAATAACAAGTAATGTGTAATACATTACTTTTCTTGATTAACGACCCCCACAACTTTTATGATCAGCATGTATGAAATTACAGCTGACTGAGCAATCAATTTTTAATGCCACCCCCTTCATGTGAATGCATTCTAAACTAGTTTGGGAAGCCCTCGCTTGACTTCTTGAGTTGATGACCACAGTAGGTTAGGGTAAGTGATGAAAGATAACACACATAAAGAAAAGAAAAAAAAATTGGGGGTATTTTGAACTTGCAGCACAGGCCCAAGTTTAACTTGTGATACATCTGCATCTGGATGGATTCTGACTATAATACAGCTGGCAAATTCCTGTTTAATGTACACGGCTGGATCTTTAAGTTCACAACCAATATCCTCAAGAGTAAAACAGCAAGGCAAGAGAAGAAACAAGATCAGGTTGGTTCAGGTCACCGAACACTTATTGGACAGGCAATGGAGCACTTAGCACTTGACAGACTGATTACTGGAAATTATTTATACCACTGCAATCACGTTCTATAATATATTTGTCTGGAAGAGAGGCATTTGCCTAACAACAATAATTTACACATGTGTATATAATCACCCTTCTTCTTCTTCTTCTTCTTCTTCTTCTTCTTCTTCTTCTTCTTCTTCTTCTTCGCAGTTCAACTGCTGGAACAAAATAATAAATTATTAAAACATGGGTTAAATAAGTATTTCTTATCCTAACGTTCATCCAAACATCCACAGTCCAGATCGTCTTTTTTTTAGCCTGCTGTAACCTTCTACTCTTGCATTTAGGTGTCAGTTTTGGTTTTCAGTGTTGGTTTTGATTTGGCTTCTCTGTATGTAAATCCAATTTCATGCAGTCCATTTCTTACAGTTCTGTCCCAAACAAGCCCCATTTCTGCCCATTTCGATTTCCATTTGCTTGGTTGTCATCTTCTATTTTCAAGCCATATTCTTTTGAGCTTTCTGTGCTGACTTTTTGACATCTTCTGTCTACCATTTTCCTGGTTTAACTTTCCCATTCTGTTTTTTCTTGCTCCAAATTTTACAGCAGCTGTTGAGAACAACCAGCATCTTTTGCCACGCTCCATAGTGGATTTCCTTCTTGAAGGAGCTGTATAATCCTTTTGGCGTTTCAACCAGCAGCTTTCTTGTTGTGGCCATACTGCCTTTCAATCAGCCAGAAGCAACAGCGTGGTTTACAAACAAACACTCTCTCTTAACTTATTTAGTTTTCGGCAAGTATTTATTGTATTTATCCAAGTATTTATGGAAGGTGATTCCATAGTTGTTTCCTCAACATTTCATAACTTTTTTCCTACACTTGGACTGGAGAAAATATGCCATTAAATAATTAAATTTGTTTGACTTATGTTCCATCCTATGTGCTCTATAGTAAAAGAAAAAAGCTGATTGAACATCATCCAATGTCGTGATTCCTAATTTCTACCAGAAGTTGCAGCAGTACCAAACAGTGATCAGACAGCAGCAGGGAAACAGCGGCATGAACAGAAAACAAATTGGCTACTTAAGAATTAATTTGTCAGCAGTGCACCCATGGTTAACCCAAATCAGTGTCAGCCTAAATCCACTGGTTCATGTGTCTCAGTTTAACTTAACAGCTTTGTTATGAGAAGTGAGCTTCTCCCAGTGGCCATTATTACCAGTAGTCACCCTTTATAAGCATGGTTTCCAACTTAATATTACAAGCCTGGAATTGTATTTTTTATCTTTTAATTGGTGCTGATTATGTATAACATTTTTATATGACATTGTTGCCTGTTGCTTTAAATATTGTTCATAGTATATTAATGTGATATTGTTGTGATAACTGTAAGAGGTGTATATACAAAACTGAAAGGAAACCTTAAAATGTGACGTTTTGGAGGTTTCAAATTCTTGAGTTATATGAAGAGAAATTTATTATTGTTTACTTTTATTTCAAACTTTTTTTCATTATGTATTCAAAATTAGTCATTTACATCAGGATTAACAGCAGAGGATCCAAGTACAGTTGAACAACAAAATGAACACTCTACAAACATAACTGTACCACGTTATCACGTTGCATTTTTCTTTAATGCAGTAATATAATACACTACTATACTAAATTCAGTAAATACAATATAATTACAATCATGTTATTTCTTGTATTCCAAAAGGTCTTCTGTTATTAGCAAGCTGGGTGGATAGACAAAAAAAAACAAAAAACAAACATAATCTTTTTTCACAGTGATATGAACGTATTTTTATTTTTACTGCACAAAAAGACAAGAGCGTGATGGTTAAGTGCAAACTGCATCCAGGACAGAAATAACCGCATTGTATTGCTAACGCAACTTTGGTTCTTTGCAACTATCTGCACAGACAGCATGCTAACGCTAAGCTAGCCAAGAACCCAGAGTGATGTCAAATTCCAGCCTGAGCCCAGCAGCCAGAGCCTGAATTTGATCAAGTAACAAGCTAACAGAAACCATGATAGTTTGTCATGCTGAACATATTTGTCAGAATTTGTAAAAACTCATCAAATACATGACACATTTTTAGCATATAATTTAGTAGGACTGCCTCCATGAGTTAATTTTCACACCCAGACCTGTTTCTACTGCCACAGCTGTTCACTATGCTGTTAAGTGGGTCAAATCAGCCAAGCAAACTATAGTGACCTCCTGTTGTGTTTGAAATACCAAAAGGCACGTGGCCCCCCTCACATCTTAAGAAATAGCTCTGAGTGACTATATCTGGGGTTTTAAAATCTCCCACTCACAGCTTGAAACCTTTCGGCAAAGAGTGAAGAATTTCTTTAAAAGCCATGGGAGGTTAAAAATGAAGGTGGATGCAAAGTTAAGGGAAAAGGCACGGTCAGTTGAACTGAATTATTTGTATATTTATGGTTACATGACTGAAAAAGATGGGACAGACTCCTGATCCTTGGAAGGCCTGTGAAGAAGCAAGGCTGCTGTGTAGTCATCTGTGTGTGTGTAACAATCTGATTGCAAGATTGTCACACACTTAAGCACATATGAACTAGTATCACACAACTAATATCAAGTTACGTTGTGACCTTAAGGCTAATCTAGTTTTAATACCTTTTACCTCATGTTATTTTGTACTTAGTGTAATTTCCTGAATAAGATTTCTTCTATTATCGTAATCAAAATATCACAAACTAATTACTTATTAAGGTGAGGAGATGAGAGAAGCAAAAAGGTCAACAGGGGCTTGTAGTAACATCTTGGCCTCAGGGCACTGTGGTGGATTAATTGGACCCTGTGCAGGTACAGAGTCCTTATTTTCAAACCTTCTACAGGACAAAAATTTATCTACTTGCCTGAAGTGCATAATTATACATTTGGAACAATGTCACATATATTTAAAAACACTGAATACTAGCACTGCAAATGCAAAGCAGGAAACTGCCATGTGACTTTTTGCTAGGAGAAAACATGTTTTAACAGTTTACAGACATGGACATTAATTTGTGTCTATTTTATCAACATCTGTAGCCAGATAATTTGAAAAAGGGGACAGCTTAGGGCTTCAGACCACAGATAATTAATTCGATACTTTCACACATACTTTTTTTTATGCCTACTTTCTCATTCATTGCGCACTGTGTGAAAAACGCAGAGAGTGGAAAATTGTGGCTCATAAGGGTAATAATAGCGTACAGTTGAGAATGTGATGCATGATATCTAATTTGGAATCATTTCACAGTTCGGGGCATGTATAATTGTGCTATGCCATTGTACTGCAGTGGTGGTAATTAGTGTAATAGTGCTTTTAAGGCTTAGCTGTACTTAGGACACTTTACAATGTTTCTGCTTCAGTCATTCATACACACAAATACACAATAGATAACTGTGGCAAAAGAGCTGCCAGGTACTCACAAGATAAGTTTTCACTTTAAAGTTGAAGTAATCAGCAACAGTGAATTAAATACAATGAGTAATGGAAAATGAGATTCAAGATTAGTTTTGGGGCATTTTGCCTTCTTTGGATAGTAGTCAGACTCAGACTGCTGCACTCCGGTGTGCATGCGGCCGCCTGCTGCTGAGCTGTCAAAGAATAATGTGAATTATAATGTGAACAATGAATATCTCAGCAAGTCTCAGGAATGCACACTAATAGAAAAACCACACAGCAAATGCTTATCTTTTACTTGCAAGGGCGAGCACTAAACGTGACTGGCCCCGAATGTCTGCCCCCTTCTTTATTTATAGCAGAAGCAAAGCAGGAGGAAAGCAGAACAGTTTATACAGAGCAAAGGTTACATGGTTTGCAGAAGAAAACAGAAGAGCTCTGTTTTCTTCCACTAAAGTACAAAGCATAAGCAAGGTTGTATGTTTTTAATGTGTAGACATAAGCATCACTATAATTTTCCACTAACATTCCCTCCTGTTGTCAAACTTAAAAACGTGCATGCCTATAAATCATCAAGTTATAACAACTTGCAGTTAGCATTTTCTGTTACACTATCATTGCAGGCATCAGTTTTCTTCCTCAGATTCGGGGTCTCTATCTGTCTCCAGTCTAGGCAGTAAGTCAGCATAATTACCAGTGTTATCTGCGTCAGTGTCTACTTGAATCAGTTGTACATATTCAGAATGAATCATGTTAGTCACCATACCTCGAATACATGGCATTATACAAGCAGTAAATATACAAAGCAGTAGGAACAGAGCTGTCAGGGCAATGAATGCCTTTATTGTCATTGACAGCCAGGTTCCTCCAAACAGCCAGTTCATCCAGTCCCCACCTGGCTGCGCATGATCTTGGGTCTGAGCATCACGAATGTCATGCAGTGTGTTCAGAGCTGTCATCA
>VVHJ01023364.1:8603-24493 GCA_015107715.1 Tylochromis polylepis
GCTACCCGCTGCTCTGAAACCGGCTGCTCTAACGTGGAAACGCCTTTTGTCTCTCTCAGCCCCCCTCCTCTCTCTCTCTCTCTCTCTCTCTCTCACTCTCTCGGTCACGGTTAAGCGCACTGTCTGAGTCGCCCTCAGATCGTCTGTTGAAAACAACGCCTCACTCTGCAAAAAATAACACAGCATGAAGCGATGCATGTCAGTAATAATAATAATAATAATAATTAATAATAATGATAAATAAATAATTCCGTTTTTAAAGGGGACTTGAGGGGGCTGTGAAGCCTGAGGATAATCAAAAAAGTGATTTACCAGTGGTTACAATTTCCTGCAGCACACTGTCATCTTATCTTCTCAATTCGTCTTCATTTCCATCCACAGGAGATTCCAAACACTTAATAAATCACATCCCCAATTAATGCTTTTGGGGATAAGTAAGGCAAATCTTTAGCTTGCATTTCTTCAGAGCTTCTTTTTTTTTGCAGTAAAATAGTAATATCACCCATTGGATAGCACTCGATGTCAATTTATTCGCCTCCATTTGCACAAATTTCAAGTATCCGATGTGTGAATGCTGTTTTATCCTTGGCTCAGCTCTCTCGTGCTGGCGTGCTTGTCCAATTCAAGGGCGCTTATCCAGGACCCTGGCTGAGATGTGATGTTCATATGGACAGGCTAACCACTGAAGTCACATTAACACCACTTTAGATTTACCAGCTAACCTGACAAGCGTCTTTGGACAGCTTCAAACCTGGAAGCTTCTTGCTGTGAGGTGACTGTTTTGCCAAGCTGTTTCATTGGTTTAGCTTTCTCTTATTGGCTTAGTAATGTAACCAATCTAAAACACCATTAATGCACCTCAAGCTGAGTTTCACAGCAGTGATCACTAGTGTCTAATCTTCTTTCCATCCAAATATTCTCTGTGTTTCACCTTCTCCTACTCTCAGTTTAGCCCATGGTAAATGGACTGTTATCTATCTAGCACTCACTTAGTCCTCAAAGCACTTTGTACACTGCAAGCTGAATCCACAGACACGTTTTCAATGCTCGGGCATGCATGCAAACCCACACAGATGCATCAGTGGGTAACTTGGGGCATTTCTTTAATTGATCTCTTGTTTTACATTGTATATTAAAAAGAGGCCCTTTTGAAGCCTAACACAGACAAATATCTGTTATGCTTCTGGGGTTAAATTAGGGTTAAAGATACAAACTGCCAGCAGGAATAACACGATGAGCACATGTTTGCGTTCTCTTTAGTTCTCGGTAAAAGGAGCAGAGTGGGAGCTCTTTCTCGTTCCCTCTTTTCCCTCTGATTCCACACATACATTCTCACTTCCACACACACATTTTTCGAAGCTGATGTCACTGAGCTATCCGGTCTGCAAATCCCTCCTCCTGTTCCTTTCTCTCTATCACAAACATCATCCAAAGCACAGGCCCTCCCCCCTCCTCCACCCAGCTTCAAGTCCATTCTTTTAAAAGTGACAGCGAGCCAACACAAGTTGTGCTGCTGGGTGCTGATCCCTCAAATGAAGTTAAAGCATTCATTAGTTTCTCCCCTATGGCCTCCCAAAAGAAAGGTTCCCCTCTTAGCACAGTGAAAATGGACACAAGTGGGAAAACACAGCTGTAATTATAGAGTTTAAGTCTATTTCAGATTTGGCTGTCACAAAATTGCTTTAGAAATGACAGATGTTGATTCTTTCAATGGAAATGAAGTAATTATTTCAATGGTTATTACATACACATTCTGCTCTGTTGGACTTTGGTAGAAGGATTTTTTTATACAACACAATGGTTGTATAAAAATGGATGGTTCAACTTGGGCTTGAAATATGGAAGTAGCCATGTTGCCGTCATTGGGTGGTTTGTGAAAACCAGTTTTACACTCTCATGTTTGGTCTGACTGTTTGTCAAAAAAAGGCAAAAAGTTTAGACATTTTTTAATTCTAGGACAGACCATCTTCAGATCAAAATGTTAGGTGCTAAATTGTTAATTTGTGTTTCACCCGGGACCGTGTAGGCATTGGTTGAATAGCAGTGGTGTTCATCTTGGGGTGTCGGTCAGAACACACAGGACGCACAAGTAAGGTTATTCCCTCTTTACTGTCATTCTTTAACACAACAGCACAGTAATGCAACCACAGGGTTGATGTACAAGAACTCGTAGGTGGGGTGTGTGTGTGTGCATGTGTGGTCTGTAAACAAACACATGCAAAATGCTGAATATAATAAACAGTCAAGTCATGAACTATGATTCATTAACTGTCTTCCAATCTAACCAGAAATACAAATGAAAATTCCTATATGATCGTCTTTGCCCACAAGTTTCATACACATCATCAAACCAAACAGTGCCTGATATTAATTGCCAATACACCCAATAATGCTACATCACAGAACATCCAGTCGTTTTAGCTTACAGCTTACAAGTGTGTAGCATAACAGCTAACGTTAGCAGCATGAACTAGCCACATAGCAAACAGATTGATAAACATTGCACTTCTACATCAACCAATCCCTGAATGACATAAAAGGCTCAAGACTATCCTTTCCAGGCAGGAATCAATGTCTACTCACAGTTCTTTAGCGACACACACATCTCACACCATGCATAAATCTTTAGCTCAAGCTTGCAAGCTATGTTAGCGAGGTGCATCCATAGATTATAACGAGGATAGTATTTGTCATAGTATTGGAATGATAATTGCATTCAAAGTTAGTCAGAAGTAATCACCATCAGAAATATGGTGAGATGTTTAGATTGGTGAATAGTAGTAGATAGTAGAGTCCATGGCAAGCACTCAGTTACTGTACAGGTGGATTTATGCATTTGCATTCATCATAACGGCAAATTCTTTTGTAACTCGAAGCTGTTATTTTCACAGCTCGGTATTTTTAAAATCAACTAGAAGAGAAAGGATCAGCTCAATAAGAGAAACTTACTCCTCACTAGTGTTTTGACAGCAAAACTGTCGAGCTAAACTAAAAATTAAGCTTTCAAGGCAAAGTCGGCGTGCACTACCATTTTTTTCCCCAAAAGCTTTTTGGAGATTAAACTTTTGTTAATGCATAAGTGGTTGAAGTAGCCCGTTAACTCCAGCTAGTCCGTGGAAGTGGTTCCTACATATTTTATTATGAAAAGAAAACAGACAACCTTTTAAGTATAAAGTAAGGTAATCCAGTTTTTTGAGCTGTCTTTGTGACTACCAGGGACTTCGGGTAACACGTTTTATGTCCAGACAACTAAAAATAATAACTATGTGTAATGGAAATACCTTCATTTGTGATGAAACATTTCCTGTTTTTTAAACCATCTTCAGGTTACACGAAGAAAACAAGAATTGCTTCCTGTTAAAAGCTGCTTGAGCCATTCTACACTTCTCTTTTCAAAGGTCTTCAGAAGTGTGCGTAGATGGGTGCGACACGCACAGCTGTGTTCATTCTTGCAAGGTGTAACTTAAATCCAAAATTTCACAGGTGTTGTACATCAAATGTCCCACAATTAAACTTTAGACCACTGAAAGAAATAATTCTGCTGGACTAAACTGCTAATGACCTCTAATTGTTTCATACACCTCAGAAGTGTGTATGTGTGTTTGACATAATTCTGGAATATGTTATGACTGACATAAAAAAAAAATAGTACACAAAAATAGTACACATAAAACACATTTAATAATATAGAATATAAAAATAACCTTTACATTTACTGGATGAAGTCTTTTCATCGCTTTTAAATAACTTTGACTCTTTCCTTAAATTCTCCTATTTGATCTTTTGAGCTCTGGAAGATTTAAAAATTAGTCGGTCACTGGGCTGCTACTCTACTCTCTACTCTACTTTGTGATTTAAAAACTTACAAAATTTTATAGTGCATCTCATGATTTTGTTGTGTTGTTGTGGCTTTGTTGTTGCTCTGTAACTCATGATGATGCAGATCATCAAATCTGGAAATTATGAATAAGACTTTTCTTCTCAGGTCTTTGACCTTTGGGCAATGGAAAAAGTCCCCTTTTCATATTAATACACAAGCATGTACACATGATCACTCACAAGGGTGCAAAAGCACTGGAGTAAGCACACTGATCTTGGGAAAGTATCCTTTTGTTTTTACTTAAAAAACACAAAACTGCAGTTTAAAGCACCAAAGCACCACATTTATTGGGGTTAAATTTATTTATTTTCTTTGTGAGACTGAGTGATGACAGAATGTACTGAGTCTTACTAAACAGAGCTGTAGTTGCATTCGGGCAACATCGACTTTTATTTGAGTAAGATTTCTGGAAGGAAAGATGAAGTTTAAACTTCATTTTGCAGAAAACTTCTCATGGGACACATAGTAATGACTGCCTTCTTATTTCAGATTGCTAAAGCTTGCCTTCACTGTCAACAACACCCTAAACTGGCATCAGTTCAGGGGAAGCATGTGAGCTAGCCAGTTACTGTTTTAGTGCACTTCTTAGCTGTCTTCTAAGCCCAATGGATGCTTTTTTTTTTCTTTTTTTTTTAACACAGATCAGCTGTACAGTGTTGAAAGTGCATGTAGCCTTGGCATAACCATTTAGTGCTGTAAATATGCCTTGATGCCAACAGCATTAAGTTCCTTACACTGTGTTACATCAGCAGAACATTGCTTTCTCACTTAGAGATCAATGACCACAAGAAAAGAAAAGTTAAAAACCTTAATTTCAGTGTAATATTTCTCAAATGTAACTGCTGTTGCTACCAAATCAATTACTTGGATATTACCTTGTTATTACTTTGGTAACTGAATGGTAATAACTTGGAAAGTTTAAATTGTTACCTGCTTGTTGCTACCTTGTTACACTACTTTTAACCCTTTGTTACCAAGCTGTTAAGGCACAGATAACATTAAATTAAGCTTTGGTTTCATGTTAATATTGATTCATCGAACAAAGAGGGGCAGTTCATGCAAAAACCCGCTAAAGAAAGGAACAACAACAGCATACTTGGATGTAAAAACTGAGTGCATATTTAAGCAAAATCATGAAATGTTTTGCTAAGATCCTTTCCAGATTTCTTTCTTTACATTGTACAGTCTGCTGACGAGTAAATGCGTTAACATTTTGTTCTGATGTACACTAACTGATGTGTGTTCTGAATTACAATAAAGTGGCTCTTCTATTCTATTTAATTGTATTCTATTTTCATAGTTCTACTTTCTACCAAAGCATTTATTTTTTTTAAAGGTTTGACCCCATGGTAAACATTTTGTGTTTAATAAAATATTACTATCGTCTTCATTATGTTGCAAACAGCATTGAATACAGTGACACCAGATTTCCTGTACCTGTCACCACCTAAAATGAGTCCTCTCAGGGTCTTGTTTCACTGTAACAATGGGCATACTGTTGTTAATGCATGCAAATAAGGACAGAGTCATCTGAAATGGAGAAAGAGACAATGCTCTTTGGACTCACAGTGATACAGAAAACACCAGCATAACAAAACGTCTTTTTTATGGGTTTAATGTAATGTATTTTCTACTTGAAAGAGCTGAGTTTTAACTTTAGCCATTTTTCATGAACAAAAACTGAACACGTCAATGCTTACAATACAAAAGGCGTGTAAAACAACAGCTTATGTTTCTAACTCGTGCGTCACATGTCACATATTCAAATAGATCTCAGTGGGTGATGGATGAGTCAGTTGATAATCTTTGGTTGCCTGGGAGGCCATATGTTGATTAGCGTGCTGGGATTTATGGAAGCATTCTCAACATGACACACAGCTCCCCAACTTTCTCTAGAGGAACAATAGCGTTAACCTTTCAATCATTGCCATGTCCAGAATTCTAAATGAGATCATCTCGTTTATTGTTTGAAATATCTCTAAAGGATGTGTTGATTTTGCAGCATATGGTAGGAGATTTATTTTTTATGCAACAGGTATATGAAAAACTATAGTGTTAGCATAAACACACTTGTTTGGGCTTGCCATGATAACAAAACCCTTTCACAGAGTAAAGTAAAGTAAAGGGAAAAAACTGAAGTGCTATTACAGTGAAAAAAGGAAAATCCTCAGACACAGGAGAATTAATCCATTAGCCTGAAACCCAGAAATATCTGGTAAAAATCTCTCTGTATTCATTAAAAGCACAAAAACTAAAACTCTGGTGCAACCTGATATGCCTAAAGGATAAGTTCTCACTTATAATGTAGCTGAAGAAAAGAAGATGTAGGTGTAAAAATAAGTTGGTTGGATATCAGTGAATAATATTTAGAAAACTACAATTTTAAAATACAAATATCGGCTATGGAGCTCAGAATGAAATAAAATGGAATTAAAATGCAAATTATATTTATGTAAGGAAATTAAAAGAGGCAAGCTTTTCACTTATCTGCCCATTACTCCAGGCTGCAGGTGCACAGTGAGTAAAACTAGATTTGAACAAGATTGGTGAAAAGAGTCTGCAGAGTAATTCAGTCATTTGATATGTGTACCACTCTTGGTAGAGATGAAAAGATTATCGTAATCGCTATTTCTGGATTAATAAAAAGCATGCACTCACCAGACAACTATTACTAGTACTGGGTTGGATCTCCTTTATATTTAATTCTCCACAGATTCAACAAAGTGCTGGAAACATTTCTCAGAGATTCTAGTCCACATTGACATGATGGCATCACACAGTTGCTGCAGATGTGACGGCTGCACATCCATGATGAGAATCTCCTCTTCCAGTGCATCCCAAAGGGTCTCTTTTCTTAGATTAAGAATTAATTACTGTGGAGGCCATTTGAGTGGAGAGAACTCATTGTAATGTTCAGTTGATCTGAGCTTTGTGCTATGGTGTGTTATCCTGCAGGAAGCAGTTATCTGAAGATGGTACACTGAAGTCTTAAAGGGATGGACATACTCAGGTGGACTGTGGTGTTCAAATGATGCTCAGTTGGTAGTAAGGGGCCCCCAGCCTGCTAATATCCCGCTACATTATTACACCACCTGGACTATTGATACAAAGCAGGATGCATCTATGAATTCATGTAGTTTACACTCAATATCCTATAATCCAAATGTTACAGCAGAATTCAGAGATGCTCTTCTGCATACTTTGGTTGTAATGACTGCTCATTTGAGTTACTGTTGGCTTCCTATCAGCTTGTAGCAGTTTGCCCATTTTGCTCTGACCTCTGACATCAACAAGGCGTTTTCACCCAGAGAACCGCTGCTAATTGAATATTTTCTCTTTTTCAAACAATTTTCTGTAAACCCCAGAGATGGTTGTGTGTGGAAATCCCAGCAGATCAGCAGTTTTATAAATGCTAAGAGAAGTCCATCTGCCATATTCAGAGTTACTGTAAATCAACTTTCTTCCTCATTTTGATGCTCAGTTTAAATTTCAGCAGGTCGTCTTAAACATGTCGACATGCCTGAATGGACTGAGTTGCTAAATAAATAGTTGCATTAACAAACAGTTCAAAAAAACGTGTCTATTTACTTTTATCTGGATTGAGAACTAATTTCTGCTTATTAAATTATAACTCTTGTACTATTGTTGAGTTTAACAGCAGCCTGAACATAATAATATCATCAGCATAAAAATGTACAGTACATTACATCCAGTTTCAGGGCAGAGCCTTGTGTGAGATGTTTTTACAGTGTGCACATATTCAGATTTAATCTTTCCATTACATGCTTGCACATGAGGTGAATGTGGAACTTTTTTAATGCAATCTATACTATAACACAAAGCAAAATCAAGTCTGCTGCTCAGTCTTTCTTTGGCCCCACAGCCCCTATGACATCACCAGTAGATGTAATAATAATAATGATAATTGTAACTGTTTTTTCTTACCACAGATTTGACTATTAAATGCAGAATTTCCATTACATTCATTCTCTTGATTATTAAATAGTGACATGGTATTACATGCATGGGTGACTTGTCCACAGTTTGTGAGTTTGTGTGTGTTTGACTGAAATGAAATGAAAACTAAGTCTGAATTTTCTTGTATATTTGGGACAGTTTTCTGTACTGGACGTGACTTTTGGACTTAAAATGCACAAACAGCATGGGTGTATTCAATGTGTTTGCACCCTGGGGGTGTGGAAGTGGCCGCCCTATCAGACAAGCAGGACCCAGATCAAATACAAAAGGCTCACACACAAGCACACTAATCTGAGGTTCGGGTTGAGCCGCAATTTAATAGAAAAAATGCATGCAATGTACAGCATGTGTGTGTGAAACTGGGATTTTATGTGCCCATAAACTATGTAGTGTATGAACTTTATGAGCATGTACAGATCTGTGTGTGTGTGTGTATGCCTGATTTTGTTTGTATGTGTGTTTTTCCCAGAACAACTAAAATAGGGAAGTTCTTGCTTCCCATCACAAGACTGGCTCGTTTATTTGAGGAGAGACGAAAGCCCAGAGAGGAAGCTTCTCCAAACAAAACAACTGAGGGTTCAAGCTGCTGTGAAAGGAAGGAAAGAAGAAAGGAAGGAGGAGAAAGACATAAGAAATATAAACGAATAAACCTGAACTGGATGATAAACAGGGGGAGAAAGAGCAAAACTTGGATGAAGAAAGGATGAAAAGAGGAGACGACAGACAGACAGAGAGAGAGAGAGAGGGGATATCGAGGGACTTTTGTGGCACTGTGTGTGAATGTGCTTATTGAGAGGGATGAGTCAGTGGAAAGGGAAACAATGAAAATGCAGAGTCACAGCACCCCTTTTATTCAGATCTTATATTCTGTTGCTTTCACCCTCCCCAACTTTCTTTTCTGTTGTTTTAAGCTTTACTCGCCACAGTTTAAAGTGTCCTTTTTTGGATTTTAACGGCAGTATGTTCAGTGTTGTCTGATCTTTGTTAATCAGTGAGAGCAAGCTTCACAGACTCATAATTTTGAATCCTTTCCAGGTTATATCCTTCATTTTTGTCACTAAATTGGAATTTATATCAAGTTTAACCCTGTAAAGCCTGAACCATAAAATAATTGTCAGAAAATTAATATTTTTTGAACCCAGAGTCTTTATTGAACCATGTAATAAATTTACTAGTTTAGATTGTACATTTATTTTCATATGTGTTTTATTTTGTGTCATTTTTGCTACATCTAGCTTTTTTGTGCAGTTTATTTAAGTTTGTCACCGAGGGAGAGGATCACACTGCTGATTTAGAGGTTTCAACAACTCATGGATCAGATATGATACACTTGGCGTTACAGGGTTAATGCCAAATGCAAACCCTTTGGCATTAATGATGTGATGCCAGCAAAGCTACTTCAGTAATGATGTGACGCTGGACTTACCATTAGTGACTGATACAAGTTTTGTATCAGTTTTGGGTTCACCTGTTTCCACGTGTAACTTTCCAATCTGCTTTTAAATCATTTGTAAAAATGAGTCTGCTGTTTTCAGATATAGATTGGCCAGATTATATTTTCTATGTGGCATCAAACAGGAGTTTTTATGGAAAGCAAATACTCAAAACATTTGATTATTAAAGTAATCAATACCATATCACTATGATGCAGTTTACCATTAGCTTTTGTTCAGTGTTCCTACGTATATTTTCCTTTCATGCGCACTCTGTCTAGCAACATTAAGAAAATTCTTCTTGATAGTCTAGATCTGTGCAGTTTCTGGTTTTCAGGCCACATCTGGCCCTGTGGTTGCCCCCAACTGGTGCACGTGAGGTCAATGGGAAATTAGGATCGAGTCATTCTCTGATGGGAAGTTTAGTGGACTCTGTGCTAATACGCCCTGAGAACAAGAAGCATTTAAGAATGTAGCCCTCTCCAGAAGAACGATAATAAGAAAGACTGAGGACAGGAGGAAATCTGGAGCTTCAGATGAAAAACAAAGTGGACCATCTTTACTCATTTTTCTCCTTGACTCTGAACAAGAGCTGTGAACTTAGCAACACAACCCAGTTACTCATTTTTTGTACATGGAAAGGGAAAGTGTTTGAGATCATGGACGAGCTGGCAGCAATGCACTCAGTGAAAGGGACTATAACAGGCGGTGTTTTGTTCATGGAGGTAACTGCATGCTTGGATAATTGTAATATCTACTGTCACCAGTAACACAAAAGGGGAAAAAATTACCATGGAGCAGTTTGTCACATGGGCCTAACAGTCTAATGAGGAAAATTAATTGCCCACCCCTGGAGTGGCTGGTGCAATCATCACGATTGTTGAAGTTTAGACTCTGGCTGCTGGTCTGGGGTCAGCATGCTCTCAGCTTTAACATCACTGTGGGTTTTTCGCTAGCTTTGTGTTAGCGTCCTGTCTGTGCAGATGTTTTGCCAGATGTTAGCTGTATTATTGTTAGCTGGACACAGTTTGCATCTCACCATTGCGCTCTTGAAAAGTAATCTCCACATTTACACTCCTATAAAGTTGTAGAACGATCGGCCATTTTCATGCTGCACATAAACTGAAATCAGTGGATTGTAGCAGAAGTACACAGAAAAAACAAAGGTATGTTTGTTTTATTTTTTTTCACTCTATCCATCCAGCGTGCAAATAAAAGTAGCTTGTGTTACAAAGGTAACACGATTTTAACTGTAATGTGATTGCTAAATTTAGTACAATAATGTGTTGCATTATTGGATTACTGACAAATGTAGCGTGATTACAGTGACAAGTTACATTTGGAACAAATCACACCCAACACTGTGTGTAATACTTTTTTTTTTTTTTTTTGAGTAACAACACCAACTCTGATCAATAGCAGGACAATGAAACAGGAAATACACAGAAAACTTAAAATGAATATTTCAGACAGGGACTACAGAGCTTTTGATTTTCCCCCATTCTTCAAACTTGTAGTCTTCAGATCGAACTGATTCTGACAGTGGCATCACTTTAGGGAGATTTTACAGTTAGTTCACTCTGAAGTAATATTTTCAGAAATACTCTCAAGATCTGTTAAAAGATTTTTAACATGTGAAATTGCTGGAGTTCCCTTTTAACAAAATGAAAAGTCATAATAATAAGTCAGCGTGTCACTACAGTATGTAACATGATGGATTTGACACAGATTCTGTCTGTTTCTTTCAGTCTGCTTCATCCTCCAGCTTATATCTTTTGCCATTTGTCATTTTGCCAGCTCACCTGCCTTCTCTCATCACTCACTGCCTACCTGCACTTCCTCCCCCTTGTAAACACAGCTTTAAATAAGCGTCTCCTCCAGACTGTCATTATCTTCCTTGTTTAGCATCTGTCCTGTTGTCATCCCCTCCCTCTTTTTTTCACTTCCTCACCCTTCCCCATGATGACACTGACTCTGTAGCAGAAATTAAAGGCTGAGCTCTAATCGCCAACTGCACTAAGTGCAGCCCGGCAGCTCGGGGCATCCAACCCTATTATAAACACATAGGCGGCCAGAGCAGAGCGGTAATGACAAATGCCACAAAGAAGCCGGCAGACAGACAACTCTGCCCTCCCTTGTTAAACCATGACCATTCAATGCTTTCTGCTGGGCTCTTTCCTGTGATTAAATAATAACACTAAAAGTGCAGCTATAACAACTGCTACTACAGACAATCCATCAATAATAGTAATTATTATGCTCTTTTAAATAGTTTCAATTAAGGCTCACACAGATGGACAAGACATATGAATTTGTTGCTTTTTCAGGGTTTTGTGTGTAAAAGTCTCTTAGATGTATGGTAATTTATATTCTTGTTGCTGCAACTGGTTCATTTTCATGCTTTTTCCTTTTAGCCTTCAATCATGGAAGTAACAATAACGCTCCGTGATTGCAACGATGCTTGAACAGAGTGTCATTATTTAACCAGGTAAGAAACAGGAGCAGGCTGGAAATTACAGGCTACAGTATCCAAACAAAGCCACAGATCAGTCAAACTTATTTACTAGGGAAAAGGTTTATTTAACTTATCGAATTGTGGTTCAACTTTGAACTAATGTGTCTACCATAGTTAATTTCCTGTACAAGCCGAATTTATTACAGATAAATGAGGTGTGCAGAAAATGGCTCGCAAACAATAACCGCAAAGTCTGCTGTTCTCCTGATCTGTAATCATTATTATTTCCACCATATTTCAGTTCACTGTTTTGGATTTACACTTCAGAATTTAACTCCTTTTTATACCCATTTTCATAAGTATATCTTAGGTCCTTCTTTGCCTTAGCCAGGGTTTAGAAATGAGTGAGTTTTTCTCTTAAGGATCCATGTATGGCAACTTCAGTGGAAATCAAAATTGGCCTCACCATGCATCTCTGTCAGGTTGTAAAACCAACCATGAATATCTGCAAAAATCAATCTGGGTGACAGAGAGAGACATCATTACATCTGACCAATCAGTAGTGGCTTGGAGCATTTTGAACTTCATTGTTTTTCTGGAGTTTGGGAAATTTGTTTTTATGCTCCTACCTACATTGTCATGGGTCATAACATAGAAAATGATGGTGCTAAGTTGCTGGAAATCATACGTTATGTGGCTGAATTGTTGTTTTAAATGTTGAGATAAGGATTTTCCATTTCTTGACATGCATCAAATGGATCTAGAAAGCTATACTGTTTGTGTTTATTTTCGCTGTGCCTTATTATTGCTAAAATTGATTCAGTAATTCAGTATTTGACATTTATTTCGTTTTAATGATTCCACATAAGAAAAAAAATGTCACAGCCAGTACTTATAATGTTTGTTTTTTTCACTTGATATTATACATTTACAATTTATATGTGAATACTTTTGGTTTTCAGTGGCTCTACACTTCAATTTTACTGTTTTTTTTTTTCCAAAATGGGCTCAATATTGACCTAAAATATACGCTCGTATCTTTTGCAGCTGTCAACTCCTTTATGGAGAGAGGGACATTATTGTGGTACCATGCCATCAAATACCATGCCACAGAATAGCAAGTAGTTTGTTATAATTACGAGAAGCATCAAGAAAAATGTAAATGAATAAATAAACAAATGTTTTGTAAAGATTATATGTGTTTTCCTTATATTTTTAATTACCTAATGGCTCTGCTCCTACTGTGCCTCTGATTCAGTCCTTGTGACTAAACCAACCAATTAACATTCCTCATGAGTCGAGCATCAACCTATCCCCCTAAACACCACTCGACCACAGGGACTGTAGGGTGGGCACAACTTTGTAGAATTTCCATAGATTCTTTTCAAAGTAAAAGCCATCTAGAGTGTTACACACTGGTTAGTGTCAGTTTGTACTCTCTTATTTTGAAAAAAAATTGATATTATGACATCTTTATGTTGCATAGTAACCACCTACCGATGGGCTAAAATTCCTAATTTTTCACATTTATGTGAAAGCCTCATATCCACAAAATCTGAATATTATGTTACACAATATATGTGATATATTATGACACTGTCATGTTGCCTGGCAAACACTTGACAGCAAACTCAAATGATATTTGTACTGTATAGCAGGGCCTATTACAGGAAACCCACAAAATGCCCTAATTTTTATGCAATCAGTCTCCAATTTACTTATATGAGCAAAATCTTACTATCCCTATTTTCTTGTCTCTGTGTGATTAAGTATAAGTTTACCAACAGCACGAAGAGACCAAGCAATACAGTAGCATGCGTGTGTACTGTGTGCACTAGTTATATAATTACTGAGAGTGAGACCTTGGATTACATTTTGCAAAGAAATAAAGACAAGTATCAAGAAGTGTGCTTCCTCCTCTCGCCTAACAACAACCCACACCCAGATGTCTCCCACTAAACGTTAGGCACATGTGAGAACAACACAACATCAAATAGATCCTGATGTTCTGTATCAGGTGCGCGTGGAAATCTTTGTTTTCTAAAATATTCTCTCTACAATTTTCTGACAACTTATTGTTATATTTAATGCTTTTGAACCATTCAAGCGTCATTAATTCAGCTTTAATTGAGGTGTGACAGACAATCTGAACTGTAACGCAACAGAAGATCTCCAACATTTGTCATCTACCACTAAAAAACCCACAGAAAAATATAGCAGGCATCAACCCTAAGCAGAAAAGTAGACATTTTACAATGCAGTGGACGTAAACAACAATGAATTTTTTAAGTTTCAGAATAAGAAAAAGCAAAGTCTTACAATTAATTCCAGCCGCACTTCCCAGCTTTAGCTGATGAGTAAATTTATAGAGTTTCAAATAATGAGTTGAAAACCTGATGTCCTCAGGGTGACTTGAGTCATTCGGGTCTTTGTTTGCCGCTCTCCTGAAATACTCCAGCCCCGTCTAAATGTGTCCCGATGTTGCAGATGGTCGTGACTCCTCAGTGCAGTCTGTTAATTACATCTCACATTGACTGGTGCGATGATGAGTAACGACAGAACAAACCAAAGGCTTTTTTATTTTTGTACCATGTCGCAAAATGGGCTCTTCACACAGGACAGTATACAATTGGAAATGGCACATAATATTAACATAAAAATGAGAAACGCTCTACGGTTTCTCTTTCATTACATACAATAGGCAAAAGTAAACTCCTGGGATCTTTTCCTCTTTGCATTTGAGACTTTTTTAAAAATCTATTTAGCTAATGTATCAGATAAGTCCCAAAATATCTATAAGGAGCATTTTAAAACAATAAGGGAATGTAAAAAGGGGGTTTTATGTCTCTCTTGTTGGGCTTCTGCTTTTTGTGACTCTTCTTCCTCCACGCCTCTTCTCTCAGGAACATTAGGTTAGGTCTGGGTTAGACAACCATGCACTGACAACTGGTCTCAATTACCCACTGCTTCTTAATTATACCATCCTCCCAAGGCCCGTTAGTTGAGGCAAAATTACAGCCCACAGGGGTTGTTACATTAGGTGTTGGTCAGAAACCTGCAGAGGGATTGATTACAGCTTATTAATCACAACACAAAATGCCTGCTGCACTTTATAGTCTTGTTACAAAGAAAGGCAGTGAATGAAATTGTAGCGCACCCAAGGCAGACCCCAAGACACAGGCATGTTGTTCCACATGTTTTATTACTAAACACGACACACGTTACACACGGTTGCTGATACAGACACCGGCTGCAGCTCTCCCGCTGCCAGCCGCACATAACACCACCAACAACAACCTCAGGCTGCACCGGACCCATTTTATAGCTGGCGAGGCGTGATTGCTGATGCCGTGCAGGTGAAGCCATCTCCACCGCACGGCACCGCAAGCCACGCCCCGCCACAGAAATGATGAACATAAATGTGTTTTTCATCATAAAATGTGTGACTGTTTGCAGTACCTTGGCAGATCGACTGTGTTCCAGGAGAAAGAGTATCGATATTAACTTTTAAAAATCAAAGCAAAGGCATTCTTTGTTTGTAAAATGTAATAAAAAATTATCCCAGACAAACAAATAAAAGCATCTGTGAAAATAGATTCATTTTTTCAAACATTGTTTCCTACTAAAACAGCATAGCACTGACTTCTGATCAGTCTTGAGGTCAAAGAAACCACTACCAGAAGAATAACTGATAAGTCGACCATGAACATTATGCTACTAACCAAACAATTACCTTGCTGTGTTACAAAAACTTATCTGCATTATCTTCTGATAGAAAAAAGAAAATGCTTCTTTTACATACTTGAAATGATCTCAGTCTCTGTCAGCATGAGAGTAACAATTCTACTTTTACAAATCTACTTTAGCATTGTTGAGAAAATTTCTGCAATGTGCAAACTGTTCCCAAAACAGACACAACTACCCCTTGCTGTGAATAATTGACTTCAAGTGTCTCCAAGCAACCGGGAAAGACACATGCTAACACAAGCTAACAACCACAGAATGGCCCTTTCCCAAAACCTAGGACACTTCCTATGTAGCATGCTTCCTTTGCGCTCCACGTAGGAAGCGTACTCCGACGAGCGAGAAGTGCGGAAGTGCGAGGCTGAGAAATGGGACGGCCTACCCTTCATAAGTGCGTCAC
>VVHJ01023365.1:5755-19666 GCA_015107715.1 Tylochromis polylepis
CTTATTAATTTAAAAGAAAAGCAGCCAAAAAAAAAAAGATTCAAAAGATTGGGAAATTTATGGCCTCCAGATAGAAACTAATATTAAATTAATGTTTCCCTCTTCCATGCTGGGCTCCAGTTTCACATCGGCAGTACTTTTGGGATTTTAGTTGTAAGTTTTATTGTGAAAAATCAAAGTCCCCCAGGGCACGATTCGACAACTGAGCGTTCCCTTTCTTCCACTGATGTTGAGACACAAACATGTGGTTCAGCGTTTCTTCCTGTTTATCCAGCAGCTTGTTCTCTTTAATCCAACGTGTGCAAACACAGTCTCAGCACACGCTGAACTCGCTGGAGCGATGCCGTGCCTCCGAGGATCGTCACACCAAGCAAAAAATGGAAAAAGTTGGCCATGTTAATGTAGGTCAAGGGAAGAAATTAGGCAGTACATGGTTTTTGTGGGGGTTTTTTTTTTTTAGCAAGATGTGAATGAGATGAGTTCTATTGTTATGTGTCAAATCTAATATAGTGGCAGTATCAGTCTGCTTGTAAATATTGGCAAGCTGAGGTGGAGTTTCAAGACTTATTGAGCAGTTGTGACCATTTTTGTCTCCATGGTGAGACAGCATCAGGATCAGCAGTGCTCGCGGGAAGCAGAGGAGCCGCCTCCTTATCAGTTAATGGATGAGTGCACCGGAATGTCGGCCTTTTCTCCACGCTGACATTTAAACTGATGAGTCCCTCAGTCCAAGCCAAACACTGGACTGTCAAACCGGGGGGAAGCAACACTTTCATCCCAAAGATAATAAAAACACATGGAGGTAGCAAAACCGGTATGTGATCAAGTAATCTCCTCCAGGAGTCTGTGACGCTGGTGGTGGGGCAACCCAGAATTGATTGCTATATCTTATAGTTTGCCTTGGATCCCACATTGTTATCTCCTATTAAAAGAGTGTGTACAGAGTTTTGTACCCAGACATAAATCATGAGGCTTGGGTTCGGTCAAGCTTAAGGAGCTTGGAGTAATCAATTATACTCTACCAGACACAGAGGGACAGGCTGAGCTTGCATCCCTCATTATCATAATCATCACTCATAAGTGATGCAGACGAGAGAGAAATTCTCAAACCATCCAGACTGACTAATAATACAAACTGAAGACAGCACTGCTGTGTTCGTAAAGGAATTTTAAGTCATTTAGCATTAAAGAAACTTTGTTGACAGCAAGTCAGTCACTGACTGCCCCTTTTTGCTGCCAAAACAACCCTATAGCTGGCCTCCAGGATGATCGCAGTAAATTCTGTAAGTTGTGAGGTGGGGCCTCCATGGATCGGACTCGTTCGTCCAGCACCATCCCACAGATGCTCGACTCGATTGAGATCTGGGGAATTCGGAGGCCAAGTCAACACCTCAGTGTGCATTATCGTGCTGAAAGAGGCCACAACCATCAGGGAGTACCATTTCCATGAAATGGTAAATGGACTGGTTCTTTTATAGTGCTTTTCTACTCTACTCGAGCGCTTAAAGTACCTCATACAACAAGCTTCATTTGCCCAATCACTCCAAGCACTTTTTGTTTTTATACCAAAGTCTTCACACACACTCACACTCCAATGAATGCATCAGAGAGAAACTTGTAGTTCAGCATCTTACCCAAGGATAGTTTGGCGCTACATTGGAGCCGCCAAGAATTGAACCACCAGCCTTTGGTCCTTGTCAGACTCGCTCAAATCGCCCATTTTTCTTGCTTCTAACATCAACTTTGAGGACAAAATGTTCATTTGCTCCCTAATATATCCCACCCCACCCCCCACCAACAGGGGTCATGATGTAGAGATAATCAGTATCATTATGTCACATGATTTGGGGGAGTAAGCTCAGATTTGGCCTAGAAAATGTTTCACATTCACAGTTTTGAGCAGTCTTTTATAAATCAGCTTTTCACAATTAATCAGTTTGCAATACTGAATTCCTGCAGAGCCCAGAAGCTTGTGTTCAAGTAATTTAAAGTAGTGATAGCAATTTTATTTTTGGCCTCTTGGGACCAGCACAACAACCTGAAAATAATGTTTGCACATGGTTGGTTGGAAAAAAAAATAAAACCAAAACGGAATATGTTTGAGATTTCAACGAAGAAGAAATCTCATTAAGTTATTGTTGCCGAAGCCTTGTTTAGATGAAGTCTCCTCCAGCTGCTGTAACTGTGCCAGAGGTGTCATAACTTTGGAAGAAACAGTCGAGAAAATACTGAATTGCAGGCCACTGCAGTATGTTTTGTAAATCATGTAGTCTACGTTCATCAGACAAGACCGTATGTTTATTAGATACTTGCTGCACAGAACAGCTTACACTAAAAAGATACAACTGAATAAATATCTACACTTCACTTCAACAAAGCTAATGGAGTTCAGATGGCAGGAAAATAGGCTCTAGTATTCACTTTCAGACCCTACATTATAGTTTAATGACCTGCTCAAGTAAAATTATCTACATATTTAATAGTGATACATGTCCAAAACCTCAAATTGATCAATCTTTAAACGAAGTCGTCTGTGAATAAACACATTAAATGCATGTTACTCCTGCTCTTGTTGTTGTCGTCTCATTAAAAAAAAATGGACTGAAGGTGGACTGAACAACTAAGGTGAGATGACAGAAGTGGATCAGCAGAGAGGGTGAGCTGCCTTTGTCCTCCGTAACGAGGCGCTGAGCTGATAATTGAAGGATCATATGGGACTGAGGCTACAAGGTCTCTGTAACAGATGGTAGGAGTCCGGACTCAGATAAATAAACCATTACCCCAGCATGGGGATATCACCATAAGACAAAGCTTATTGCCAGCATTACAGACAGCATGAAGCGACCCATCAGATTTGAGCTACAAGCTGATGGACCACTTTTCTTTGGCTGAGGAAAAGATAGTGGAGGGAAGCCACTGTGAGATATGTAGAAAAGGCTGTCAGTATGTAAATCTTTGTTGTCAACCTTCAGCCCTGTCAGATCTGGACAGCAGGGATCTCTACTGACTGGACTGTTTTATGTTAATGCCAGCCTGTCATGCTGTTGCCCTACTTGGGTTATGATATGAAACGCAGACACAGCCAAAACACTTTTTGCCTCAGGACTTCTGCTATCATTACTACTGGCTGGCAGATGAATGGATGCTTCTGTGATACCAGTAAGACTTCATCCTGGACTGAAAAAAAATGTATTCCAAAAGAGAGGGAGGGTGCCTTTGATACCACATGCTAAAATCAAAAACCTGTTAGTCGAGATATTGAAAAAGACTAAACAGCACAGCAAAGAAGTATATTTAAAGTGGATTTGAACTGAATGAAATTCACGGCCAGCAGCTTTCCAGCCTGAGAGATCTGATGGATTATTAAGCTCTCCAGCTTAAATACACTGCTGTGTACTATGAAATTGAAATGTCTTTTGACATTTTGAACACTCTCAGTGTAAGCATCACTTTAAAAATGCTGCCACTATCATTGCTAATATCACAAGGAAAAAAAATATTTACATCTAATTATGCTGAAAATGTAAATTACAATTACTGACTAATAGACTCATTGTCCACAAATCATTAACAACTTTAAAGAAGTAGCTACGCAAGCTTTTAGGAGCAGATTTTTAGCAACATCACTCTGTACTGGTGGCATTTTGGGTTACGTAAGGGTTATTACGTAATTTACATTGGGTTATGTAAGATTGAATGGCTAATTTTTTAAAATAAAACTAATTTCCAAATACAAGAGCTGAAAACTCTTGTGCCGTTTAAACAAAGCATTATAGCCTTTGTAGGTTGCAGTCTCCAAACCAAAAAACTAAACTAAAGAAAACAAAGAACAAACATAGTGCTGTCTGCCAGCACTACCATTCACACTCCTAGCAGATGCATGTGTAGTATAAATCTGAAAATCCTACGTGACTTCCTTCTTGAATGATCACATTCACAAGATTTTTGGAAAACAACCTCTGACCTTGACTTTGAAGTCGGGGTCACTGAGATTCAAACTTGTCTGAGTGTTTTAGTAGCTGGATCTATGGTATGAATTTCAAAATCCTACATCTCCTCATGGTTGAGTGATTGCATTTACAAACTTTGATGTCCACGCCACCAACTTGTCCGCCCGTCTGGCGGGGCAGCGACAATACCCCATCAGCCTTTCACAGCTGAGGGGTAAAAACCTCAAAAATAAAATAATAAATGAATAAAATTAACAAAACATTTCTTGTCTGGGTGTTTTTGGTGTAAGTTATTAATTAGTGGACCTTTTAATAAAGAATATCACAAAAACTAAATTGCTTTCATACAGCTACGTGTGTACTACTCCTTCCACAAAGAGAACAACTGGCTCTGCAAAGGAAAAAAAAAAAAAACAACACGGAGGAGGAGACAAATGAGGGCGGGAGCACCACAGTTGAGAAAAAAAGATGCCTCAGTAATTTTTCCAAATGGTAGCTTTTTATTAAATGGCATCTGTAAGAGCCAGACTGTGCCAGCTCAGAAAGGGAGTAGCACATACTGTTGTGTGAAAATGTCCCGTTTTCTTTCATGTCTTTGAACAAAAACGCTTATGGTGAGGTTTTTTTCGTGGGGCATTTTGAAACTTGGTTCAAATACCCTAATCCACATGAATATTTTTAATGGAGTCTTGCACAGTCTACTTTTATCCATCCTTCGCTTATTGAGCAAAAATACTTTTGTCATTTTTCACTGAATAAAATGCCAGAAGGAAATAAAGAACAACTCTTATAAATGACAAAATTCCCACAGTGTTTCAAAGCTCATCATATATAAAACAATAATTTATTATTTCTCTCATTTTACAAGACATCAAATTGGGTGGTTAACTAAAGATTTGTTAAGCTGTTATTCTGACCAATACATGAAACCCTACGAAAGCAACTACAGTGTGTGCTTGAACAAACAGACATTTCAATTTCAGCAATGCGAGAAATGTCCTTCTCTAAATATACGTGCATACATAGTGATATGACGTTATGATGTTCTCTACGTTATGTAACAGATGGTACATCGCTGGTGGCTTTAAACTTTGGGAGATCAGCACCATTCAAGGGAAAGCAAAACAAAAAAGTGAATTTGATACAAAAGTTGGATTTTTTTTTTAATTTACAAAACGTCCTTTTGAAAAGGTTAAGTGTTTCACCTTGCAGGAAAATAGCATTGTTTTGGTAAAAGCATTACGTACACATTACAGCAAAATACTGAAGCGATATATAGTACAAACAAAATAATGTAAAATAGTGTAAATGCTGGCTTTTTAATGTATGGCACACGGTCTTTACACACTTTCAAAACCGTCAAAAAAGTCAGATATTGATTTGTGTTTCAAAAAAAAGACTCAAAAAGCAGGCACAAAGGTAGAAAAGATTATTGAATTATGCTTCCAAAATCTTCCTCATACATGGTCTCCTAATCCGACTCACTCGAGGTCCAACCATTATTTTAGGAGCCTTCTTTTCACTGCAGTGGGGA
Source organism: Tylochromis polylepis (assembly GCA_015107715.1). Classification (NCBI taxonomy): domain Eukaryota; kingdom Metazoa; phylum Chordata; class Actinopteri; order Cichliformes; family Cichlidae; genus Tylochromis; species Tylochromis polylepis. The sequence goes on from VVHJ01023365.1 coordinate 11,240, forward strand.
AAATGTTCATACAGAAAAGGTGTTTATTTCCTATTTACACGTGTTGCCACCTTGAACGAGGCAGGAATCTGTACCCCAGCTGTTAGTGTCTTATGTACAGACCATTACACTCAAGTCTCTTCTCCTCTAGCAGGCCTGGCACTGAACACGTAACAGGACTTAGACCGTAGTCACAGACAGGAGGGAGTTGTACACCCTTGTGCCATCTGGTGACTTGGTACCATGGGTGAGAAGTTCCTGAATGGTCATCCAGTTGTCAAATATTTTCTTATTCCTCTTTTTCATCATCTTTTTGTGGCTGAGTTCGATGATGTTCGGCTCCTTTTTGTCCTCCAGGGTGGCCTGCTCCTTCAGACAGTCGGCTCGGCTCTGCTTCATGAACTCGCGGCGCTGCCTCTGCTCCTTGGCACGCACTGCGTGCTGCTTCCTCTCTTCCTTGCTCCAGTAGCGTCCCATCTTCAGCTCACTTATGGCGTCGTCATCTGTGGTCATACCGCTGCGCTCCTCGTGAATCCGGAGGGCGCGCTCCCTCAGCAGCTTGTCCCGGACGGGCCGCTTGGTGATGTAACGAGTGCCGTCGCTGCGGATCTTCACCTTCCACTCCATCTTAGGCTCCAGGTCGCTGGGGGTAATGGGATCCCGACACATGCTGACCAGGCTCATCTGGCTCTGAGCGTACTCTACAGCTGACTTCTGCTGGATCAGCTGCATGTAGCTCTGGTAGTGCTGGGCATGGGCGGGGATGTGAGCATGCTTGTAAGGTGAGTGTGGCTGAGAGAAGCCTCGCCCGCTCTTGCTGGACTCTCCGGGCTTTCTCTCTTTGCCCTCTGCCTGCAGTGCTCCATCTGGATCCTTGGATGAGCTTCTGCCCCGGCTCGGGCTGCAAGCTTCCTGCACAGGAGACAGGAGGGGCTTGAGCATCCTGCTGCTGGAGCCCGACGGCCCAGCTTGGTTTTCTGCTACTCTACGGAGTGAATTATCTGGAGACAGTTCCAGAGTCAGAGGGGTGCTGCGGCAGCTCTCACCAGTGTTGTAGGCACTGGAGCTGTCCTTGTCAGACTTCTCTGGCAGCTCTGTGATGTCTGACAGCTCATGGCGGCGAGCATCTATGCTAGTGTTATAGTTGCGGAAGCCGCTGTTGTGCAGCATCCAGGATTCACGGCACTGCTCCCTCAGCTGCTGCATCTTGTGGGCGCGGATGATGTTCAGGCACTCTAGCTCTATGGTGCGCAGCTCTTCATTGAGCATCTCCAGCTCCTTGTCCACACCCTCCTGGTCCTGACCCACCGCCCCGCCACCCTGCCCATAGAGGCCCTGGGCTCCACTGTTCCTCATCTGGCACTTGAGCTCCAGGAGTTCCCTGAAGCGCTCGCACTCGTCAGCTGGAATGCCCAGGAAGTCGGCGTCTGCATAGTCGACCGAGATGAATGACTCGCTGCTGAAGGGCAGGTCGGTGCTACCGAGTGTGTCCTGGCTGTAGGTCAGCTTTCTGCAGCTACCCAGCGTGTTGGAGGCCGTGGTCTGGTCATCGCCGAGGTTCTCCTGCTCCGAGCTTTCGTCGTTTCTCGTGCTCTCGTCCGTGCGGCCGACGCCGCTGTCCTTCTCGTGATGGTTAGAGAGCAGCGTGGCTGTATCTGTGGTGCCCCCATCCTCCTCATGCTTCTTCTAAACAAAACAAGCAAACAGACCGCACAGGGGGAAGAAATAAGCGTAACTGTTTCACAGCTGTTTTTCACATTTGGAATATGTGCAAAACAAAAAACATGTATACTGTTAATATCACATCTGCTTTGATTATGAGCATTCATTGCACTTCTAATCACAAATGGATGTATAACAAAGGCTATGTCAGTGAGCCTGAGGTTCTTCATAAAAAGACAACTTCTGTTAATGGAAAAAAACAGTTGGAAACCGCTGAGCATCTGTTCACCTCACCAGAACGGGCTCGGCCGACATAATCTATTGATGGACATATGTGTTAGTGGAGATTGATTGTGCGTGTTCACGCTCTTCATGCTGTGCACATGTGCGCGTACCTGCTGCAGCATGCTGGCAGTGAACTGCATGGCCTGATGGTGCTGCTGCTCCAGCATATCCATGTGGAGGTCATCCAGGAAGTCGTTCCTGTCATCATCCATCCAGCCCTCATCCAGCTGAGACGCGACGGAGAGAAGAGACGCCTCATTAGATGCAAAGTTTTACACACACACACACGCACAAAAAGACCATCTGCTATTCAAAGTCCGAATGCTGTTTGTAGGTTTGAGAGACAAATCAGTTTGATGTGAAATCACATTTGGTTCCAAACTAAAACCTTTGTTGAGCTGACACCAATAATAGTTTGTGAAATTACCTGGATCTCTGGCCTGGCCACCAGCAGAGAGATGTTCTGGTTGCTCTCACTGGTTAGCAGTGCCACAGCATCCTCTCGATTTTGGATCTCAACACCGTTGATCTTATTGAGAAAGAAAGAACCATTTAAAAGCAGTTTTTCACGTTTTTTTTCCACTGTCATGATATGAGATCAGAGAAACACACACACAAAAATCATACCTGTATGATTTTGTCACCTTCTCTAATTCTGCCATCTTTTGCTGCAATGCTGTTTGGATCAATCTAAAGAGAGCGCACATTACATTTGTGAGTTAAAGTGAGCATTATTGATGTTGACAGGCAAAGAAATTGTCGTTCGCCTGCGACACATACCTCACTAATGTAGATCCCAGCCTCATCCTCATCGTCAGTCCTGTAACAGATAGTCAGGCCGAGCTTGTCTTGAATGTTGTCTCTGTACAAATCCACCTCCTGGAAAGACACATGCACAAATTAACAACCTACATAGCTGGAATTATTTTGAGAGCAGAGCAACACTGTATTTATATGTCTGTGTCCCAGGACTATCTAAATGGGATCAAAACTGGGACACCAGAGGAAGGAGTGATCCATCAGTCTCTGTAATGAATCTTTCAGCTAGAGGCAGAGAGGCCACAGGCTCCTGACAAAGCCCTCTGACAGAATGAAAGATGATGCAGTGGACTGTAGATGCGGAGAATGCCATTTTTCACTTGTCAACACATGTAATCTCACAGATACAGATAAAGATATGAGCAGCACTCGTTTCTGGGGGCAGAGGGCAGATTCTGAAAGGGGTTAGCACTCTAAAAAACTCAGCTGAAAAATAGAGACCATCTTTGAGGAAAAAACACTTTTTTTGGCAAGAATTAAATGACTATTCTTATTCTGTAAATATGATGCTATAGTGGCAAGATAAGCAACGGTGAAACTCATGAATGGCTGAAACCTACACTAGAAGTTTAGTTTGTTGCTTCTAGCTGTTTGTAGCAGTCTTTCCTCTGCATTTTTGAAATACCTGCAGCTACCCAAACCTGGTTCTGTCAGAGGTTTCTTCCTGTTAAAAGGGAGTTTTTCCTTCCTACTGTTGCCAAGTGCTTGCTCATAGAGGGTCGTATGACTGTTGGGGTCTTCTCTCTATTACCGTACGGACTTTACCTTACAATATAAAGTGCCAAAACAATAAATATGATTTAGGAAGAAAAGTAAAAAAACAAAAAACAAAAACAACTTTTGGTTATTAATATAAACAAATTAGCAGTCAACCTGTCGGACTTGATTTAATCGCTAATTTACCTTTGTGTGAATTTAAACATTATGAAGCAGAGTCATTCTCCAAGGGCACCTCCATGGGTATTATTAATATCAGGCAGGCAGTCCCTGAGGTTTAATAAGAGGGGGAGTGAGGGTTGGCAGAGGTCAATGAAGGTGCACGATGGAGGTTTGATCGTGGCCCCTTCCAGCCTCTGTTAGCATCGTCAGATTCATCACCGCAGCCCTATTATCTTGTGCCATCTAATTATCCACTGGGCCTCATCTCCACTGTGTAGGAGCAGAAGAAGACTTATTAGGCCCTGTCACTAATAAGTAATGATGTCACCATTGTGCATCTGCTGGAACAAACCAGCAACTCGATTCCTGTCTGGCATGCATCTCGGTGTCTCTGCATAGGGAGACTGCTCCATCAATAACTGCAATATATCAGGCCCTGGGGTCGCTAACAAGGCCATTGGAGCGGAGACACTGAGACGACCTCAGGTCTGCTTATGGAGCAATAATGCACTTCTGTCCAAAAGTAGATCTTCATTCAGTGGGCGACTGAGAATGGAGATTGTGTTTTTACCTCATATTCCAGCTCCTCCCGCTCTATGTCCTGCTGTATACCCTCAAGGAAATCAGGGTCAAAGTACACGTGTCCAGCAGGATGCCTGAGAAAAGAAAAAAAGAGAATAAGATAAATTGGAAGAGTGGAAGTCAAATTGAACACACACAATAGGAAAGGAAAAAAGACGCAGTGACGCGTTTGTCAATCTGGATTTAATTTTGCCCCTGAGTTTGAAAATTAAATGGAGAAGTAGTGGGAAAGTAATAAGAATTCAATGAAGAAATCACTCTTGAATCAGATTTATTGAAACTGCAGCCTGAAGCTAATCACAAATTAACACGCTCTGTTGTTAATTTGTCTTGGAAATCAATTAAAGAAATCGCTATTATTCATTAAAGGGTGACTCCTGCTGCCACAGAGTGGAAAGTATAGCCATGCTCCAGGGCTCAACACACACACACACACACACACACACACACACACACACACACGGAGTCAGAAACAAAAGATGCATTTTGAGAATATGCAAATGAGCATGGCCATCATTTTAATGTGGCTGCGTGCCCTGGAGGAGCTGTCATCTCCCGTGAGTGACAGGGACATTTTCCCTTCAAACTTCCACACTCGTGTTGTGCGATTGAAACGGTGCATTCTGCAGAGCAAGATAAGCTCTTTCAATTAGCATGTGAGGTAAAACGTTGGACGGTGACCAAAACTGGCATGACCTTTCCAACGCTGCCGAGTTCTAACAACAAAGATTTCAACAGTCTTCTCTATGTTGTAACCACTCTACTTTACCTCAGTGGTAAAAAGCAAGTTGTGAAAAAAAGCATGAGGGGTCTTTTACAACTGAGGGTGAGTGTGCTTAAATGCAGCTGGCCTTTCTTTAAACTAAGGAAACAAGAGGAGTGGTGGGTGCTTAAGAAGCTTTTAAGAAGAAGAAACGTTGTCCAGAAAGGCTGGCGACATTTGAAGGCTCATGAGACCCTTTCAAACGCGTCCTTTTTTTTTTAACCACTGGTAGACGGTTTAATTAATCACCTCAAATTTGAGATTAGTTTAATGTGTAACTTGACCACTTTGAATTGGTGACAGGTGAAGTAATTGTTAGCAACACAGTTTCATTGACATCCCATGGTCTCTGCTAATGTCTTCATTTGTGTATGTCCCATAAACTCAGGGGTGTACAAATCAGTTTACTGACAGCCAAGCTTAAACGTGAGGATCACATCCCAGACCCGACATGTACAGTTATTTAATGTTCAAATGTGTGACCCACATAACCTTCTCACACATAACTTAGGTTTATTTTAAAGAATAAACTGCCTTCTCTACATTTAAAACAAGCGTTCTCTGACTACTCTTGAAATTGTCTGCTTCCAGTTGTTCTTGTGCTGTTCTGTGCCCACTAACTTGCAAGGTTGAACTCCTTGAGTAAAATTCAGTGATAGTCTAAACTGGACCGGAGTTTGTGAAGGACTGGATGAGGTCCGCAGGCTTTGAGTTTGACACTGTTGCTACAGCCATCTGCTCTACCAAGACATGACAGATACGACGATGACCTACTGACCACAGGTCAAAGCTATGACTGGACAGAACCGCTACCCATTTTAGTCATGGTTTCTTTTTAGTTAATCAGAAACCGAGCTGGTACTTACTCCTCGGGAAGCAGATACTCCTCCAGCTCCGAGATTGGGGGTGAAGAAGGAGGCAGATTGGTGAGGGCCATGATGTGCTGGAGGGTGATGTCCGTCTGGGTGCTGATGTCTGTGACTTGGGTGTCAACGGCAGGGTTGGCCTCTTTGGGGTAAGGGGCCCGACGTAGAACCTGGACAACGATGGGCTCCTTGGCGGTGCGGAAGGCCTCCACCGCTTGGTCGTGAGTGGCCTTTGAGAGGTCCTTGCCATTGACCTGGAAGGAGGAGGAAGGAGACACCAAGGTCAATAACCATGATAGTAATGGAGAAGGTTATTTTTCCATTTGGTGCCGAGCTCTCTCTGTGAAGCTCACATGTCGCACTATGCCCACACAAACTCAGAAGCAATGTTCTGTTTGAGAAATGACTCATTACTGCCTCAGCTTGTTTTACAGGGTCACAGTTGGACCACGCAGAGTAAGACCTTAATTAGGAAGAGTCTCTCTTTAATTAATCAAGTTTATTAGCTGTGGCTGCATGAAGAAGCCCTCGTTTAGCTAAGTAATTTCTTAGCAGAGGATAAATTTGACCTCCCGTCAGAGACAGTGGAGTGGGTGCCAGGCGCTAACCTGAGAAGATTAATTTGAGCAAAAAAGCCTCAGCGAGTCGTGAAGAAGAGGCTAATTAAGTGTGGCTGAGCCACTTAAAGTGTCTGAGGGCTGATGAGAGATGAGCACAGACCCTCAAAAGAATGTGTCACCAGACCCAATGTGACTTGCATGGAGATCTACTCTGTCCAAGAAGGTCACGGCTGGGTGTACAAATTACATCTGAAATTTATCGCTATAAGCTAAATCTCACCATGTTACAGGAAATTTATCGAAGGATCTACACTGGGAGCAAACCAAAAACAAGCGCCAGCTTGCTAAACTTTATTAACAGCTGAGGTTTGTTGCATGTGAACCACAGACTGGGTCACTACACTGGCCCCGTGCTTTATCGGGGTTTACACAGAGCTGCTGTTCCGCTCTCAATCACCACGTCATGTGGAATTTTTTGGTCTGTGATTCCCGGATGTGTTGAGAGCTTTGATAGAATCTCAGCCTGAGGGTCTACTCATTTCACAGGTCTCCTCTTCCTGCTTCTCTGCTGCGTTTGCGCGCACACGCACGCGCACACGCACGCACACACACGCACACACACACACACGCACACACCTTCCTAGAATGAAGCTACTTTTTCACATCAGTATGTAGTTTGCAGGTCATTAGGCATGTCATGAATCTCCAGCATCCCTTCTTCACTCCTCCTCACATCTGACACACATGCAAGTCCCCGTTTGAGGATTAATTTTCTGATAAACATGTAGGTGGTTGCTGTGCCTGCCCCCAGCTATAGCAGTCTCATTCCAATTCACAGCACAGTTTGCAGACTTAACTGTAGTCCGACACATCAGAAGTAGCAGCAATATTAAAACACCTCCAGGGGGATAACGGTGGTATATACACAAAACCTGACTTTGACCCAGAGAACGTGAAAAGTGAAAATATATTTCTAGAAAAGGAGGACGTATACCAAAAAGCGCTAGGCTTGAGTATGTGCTAAAGGAGGAAGGATGAAAAAGGCTGGAAAACGGAGGAAACATTGTCGGGAGAGGCCATGTGCCCGCTAATAACCAGAGCAGATTAATGCTAATCCTGGGTTTGCAGGATAATTGGATCATCACAGTGGACTTTAAACTTCTTCTACATTAAAACTTGGCCAAAAAAAAAAAAAAATTATAGCTCATCTATTTGCAGTTTGCTTGGAATAATTCAACGGTGAGAAAAGTGATTTATCATATCAGAGAATGCTAATGTAAGAAATTCTGCTACCCAAAAAATAAAAATGTAAAAAAACAAAACAAACAAACAAACAAACAAACAAACAACCCAACATCCAGAACTCATGTCTGCACTGATCTTTGTTTCCCACAGCAGTCCACGATGTTGCACATCATCTGAGGAACGCAAGCGCCTTTGTGCCTTCTCCCCTCTGCACGCAGGCTCCAGCAGTTAAACCTGGTTGCCAGGAATCCCGAGACTACTTGAAGGCAGTGAACCAGAGACAAAGCCTTTAGTCCCCTTCTTGTTGTGCCTACAGCATTCTGCCTCAGTGCTCTCAATAGGGGGGAGAGTCTCCTCCCAACTGTGGAGGGGGTCCCACAGCCTCCATTCACTAGGCTCACCTCTGACACGGAGCGACCCTTTGCGGCACACTGGGAAAAAACACACAACACTCTCCCAACACAATACAAAATGCTTCGGCACCGCTGAGACTCCCAAACTGCATCGTGTTAAACCTGCGCCCCAACTCAGCCACGGTTCAGCAGCTCCTGACGAGCGCACAACTCAAAATACACGAGCGGCCAAACAAGCCAGACTTTAACAGGTTTAGCAGCTGCTCAACTATAACTGAAGGCCGGGTTTGCCTCGAGATGTGTTCTTCACGCTGACACCACGATGACTGACATGCAGAAATTACTCTGTCAACCTCCGGCGCATCCTCTGAGAGGCCTCTCTTAAATCCGTTTTAATGACAAGAGGGCAGCAAAGCCCCACTTAAAGGAATACT